>JANIWU010000074.1:0-59676 GCA_030705145.1 Hagleromyces aurorensis | reverse complement strand
TAATAGTTGTAGTTTGCCGAAGACTTGACAAGAGCTATCGCTCTGGCCGTCTTTATAATTTTCCTAGAGCCGGGTAAGATGTTCGATATGCTGGAGGCCTTTCTTTTAGGGCTTGAATATCTACAGTTATTTGGACAGTTAGCGGACTCCTCTGTTGCTGTAAATGTTTGGAACTATTTTCCTATTTATGCCACTAACAGTTGAGTCAGGGTGATACTGTACAGTTTATTAAACATCGTGCAGTACGGGATCGTCACTGCTAACGGGTATCAGAGCATGTGCTAGTTGCGATCCGGAGGACCACTAAGACAGTTTGTGGTCACTCCAGAAGCTCAGATTCCTTTCAAGTATCTGCCACCGCCCTTCAAAACTCTTATTGGAATAGATGTATTACATCCCGAATAAAATCCACGTGCGAATTCATTTACCTTGAAATATCTGGCTTCAAGTTGGCTGATCCGTCATTTCCGGACAACCTCTTTGTATAATACGAGCTAACAAAGCTTATTTTAATGGCAGGTAGTCCTATCTTTGACTGTGGTTTTTTGCTTGGTCCTCTGTTTTTCTAGGTAACGGTTCTGGGGATTTCTCGATGCCATTTAATTTTAGACGTCCTCCCAGCGGCCTATTCTTGAACTTATCTTGGATTTGAGTTAGTTCTTTATGAATTCAACTCATGTCGTTCATATGTCAGCCCAGCTGTGCATGTTTGATATCTGTTGAGAAAGATATCTTTAGTTACTTACGGTTTCATCGCTTTGGTTTTCATTTGGAGAGATTCGACTTCGTTTTTCGTATTATTCCTGCCTAGCCTTCTCCATCATAAAACAATAGCCATACGCTATTCCACGCAATATATCGGTGCCCACGTATTTTTTACCGCTACAGATTTGGTACATATTTTAGTCGAGCTTTCTCCTTTATTTTTGCATGTCTGAAAGCACATTTAACCAAATTCAGACTTCTGGAATATTAATGACAGCTCTCGTGCTAGCTGAGTGTTTTGTATAAAAAGTTTACATCTAAATGGCATTCGATTGACTAAAGCAGTGACAAATGCACATTAAAATTTTATCAAAGACGACTTTGTAAAATTTCATAAATGGTTATCCTCATACCTCTTAAAGACCTTGCTTTGGTAACTCGTTGGTCTACGAAGACTTTATAAGCATTGTCTAGATGGTAAATCCACTTTAGGCGTATTATCTTCAAAGCAGGTTCGGTCGCGGCTGGGAAAGTCAACAAAAAGCACACAGATATGGCTTTATAAACCATATGCTAAGATCACAACGTGTTGATAAATCAGTGCAAGTGCTTTCACAAGTACACTGAAAATCCTATTGTGCGCATATCCTAATACGGAACAGATGGGATCCTGTCGCTTTGCTCAGCAGCTACGTTCGATCTACAAGACATTATATGTATTACGAAACCATATTGTATTTGGAAATAATTAGTTATTCAAGACAATTGGCTAGACACTATGTTTGTTAAAAATGGATAAATCAGCTACATTGAAATGTTGAATATGCTTATTTGGTTTAGCTCTCTGAAGTTTAAGAATACTGCGTATAAATATAACTGACTTTTGCATATGTAATATGTACTGAGTGGTGAATATGACTACACCTCACGATACATGCAGATCTCTATTCCAATATAAACAAACAAAAAAATCTAAATTGCACACGATGATACATAAATCATCATTTTTTGAACGGTTGTTTAGGGTGAAAATGTAGCAGCCTCTACGCATACCCCTAAATTATTAGACTAATTTCCTCTGTTTTGTGCTTCTAGAGCTGCATCTATGGCTGCTGCTAATGCGTCTTCATCTGCTTTTGCTCTCTTTTTCATTTCCTTGTCGATAATCATCATAACAAAGGGGAATATCAGCGTATTGGCACAAATCCATGCACAAAGGATGCCATAGTTTCTTCCCATCTTATTTTTTGATAGGCGTAGAAATATGACCTTGAACAAGTCCACTCCATTGTGGATTGGCATAGCATAACCATACCTATAAAACTCATTATTAAGCACCATTGGATAAAATGAAGGTGAGATATTCAAAATAATCCAAGACATCAACCAGAATCCCAAATACTGTGGGCAATATACAATGATCAAACTTAGCACATTTTCGTTTGCACCCCCCAGTGCAGCCATTAACAACCACGTTGACATCCAATATACCACAAATCCACCACGTCCAAACTGTAGGTCAAATTCTACTTCGAACACTGCTGAGACTGTGCAGAACGCTAACGATAATATGAAGTATGTTAACCACGAAACTGCTAGTCTGTATACTATGTTATATTTCAGCTGAAGTAACTTGCCCATTTGAGAATGAAGACGTCCATAGATGGATAGTTGAAAAAAAGTCAAAAGCAGACAGTATATTAGGCCGACCTGTAGAGGACTTATCAGAACATAATTGAAAAAAGGTCTGTGATCGACATAATTGAAATTAACGTTTGATGCCTGCACGACATTGGCATAATTCAAAGTAGAGTCCTTTGTTATATTTCCAATAAGAGAAGGCACATATTGAGCAACATAATAATTTTTGAAAGCCGATTCTACAATTTTCATATTTGGCACAATTGCAGATTCAACACTAGTTGGGTCACGACCACTTTCGTAAAGCACTTCTATATAGTCTGTGAAATTAAAAGGATCTGCATTCTCGTCTGTTAGAGATTTGTAGAGATTATCTGTAGTGTTTGGCTTCACGTTCAAAGACATCCAGTAATCTTCGTTGAAAATCAACTCCATTATTTTTGCGTCGATCTGTGATTCATTCACATGGTATTTTTCTTGGAATTCTGTGGAATTGTATACATGGAGCGTTGTACCCTGTAGCTTGATGTATTCTGGAAGACCGTTCATTACGTCCTGTACAGGCACGGTCGGTACATCCTGTACGACAGCAAGGACTCTAACCTTGAACATGTAGTGTTCTCTCTTATAGGCGGCGCCCCAGTATATTGATAACATTGACATACAGAAAGCCCACAACAAAAAGTTAGTCAAAAGAAACTGTTTCAAAATCTGACCACGTTGCTCCTTTAATCTTGGTGAAAATATCCCTGTCTTGGTCTTTACTAATTTCAGACTCTCTGCTAGCTCTTCATGTCCTTCGTCGCGCTGCTTATTTTGCAGATCACTCTCCTCGTAATTCTGCAAGGACTCTGGTACAGAGTTTGAAGACTGGTCCTCCATATCTAAAATCATGCTATCTTCAACTCCTGCTCTGAATGCAACCTCGGATGGGAGGTCTATATTGCCGGAGTTTAGGATGCCCTTTGGTGCCATCACGCACTTATTTCGTGATTCAGGGCTCCAGCTCAGTAAGGTTTGGTTGGTGTATGATAACTTGTTGATTTACAATCCACTATATCTCATGAAAGTGGAATACAGGATGTTCATTTTATAACCGCACTTGCGGCCGATTGTGTATACGTTCCAACAACACCACCCTTGAACCCTTGTCTTTGTTTAACTGTGTCTAGGTGGAAATACGATCCCCTCGCTGTTTAAATTTCTGTTCCTGGTAAATGTGTGTCCATTGTCTTTATGAACTACCCATCAAAGTATGACGTTATTTGTGGGCTCTCAGTGAATCTTTGAAAGTCGCTCTGGAAGCTTTTGTTTATTCCAAACAGACTCACGGAAGAAAGTCTTTGGTTCAATGTGCAGGTTGGTTTTTTTGGCCCAGGTACCATTCTTGCCAAGTACAAATATGACAATTAGAAGCGAGTGCGGCTGTCTCGAAGGGTTTCTCCATCTAGTGGGTCTGGGAAATTGGCTCAGTACTTAGCCGGTTTCAGTACCGCAAGGATATAATTAATCACGGAGAAGGGACTTTTCTGGAAATGGAAATAATAATGTGGAAAGTATAATCCTATCGACAACAAAAAGTAACGTTTAATATGAACGATCCCTAAAACACGTAACAAGAGAATGCAACATTCGGTGCCGAGTATCCGGTTTAGGAAATTTGGATTAAAACACCGAAATACCGCACTATTCCGGAGCTAATGCATATAATCTTGGCAGTATGCCAACTTCGGTGACGATGGATGTATGCTCCGCGCCATCTTTAGTGTGATGTATTTGGGTCCAATGCGCTGTCTAGCTTTATTTCCTTTAGTTCTTCATGAAGTATCTCTATTAGACATTTGCTAAACCTCGGGGAAATTTAGCTGAAGAAGCCGCCTAATGGTAATAACAGAATAAACAGTAACCCGTCGAGTAATTGAGATCTTGCATATACGTTTTCTTTTGTTCAAGATTGGGCCAGCTGGTTTATCTATCTTGGCATTACAGGCAACAATTGATTTACGGATTTGTGGGAGTCCAGTCTAAAGATCTCACATAATTAACTCCATGCCTTAGTTCTACGCAATTTTTGATCTTTTTTGACGAGGATGGAAAGACAAACTTTAAAGCGGAAATTTAGAGCTCCACGGACAAGTATCAATTGCTACCAGATTTTTTCTTAGGGTGAGAAGGAAGGATGGTCAGCTTGCTTTGTGTGAGTTTGCACGCCAAGCGCTACTTGGTTAATGATGATGGGCCATATGAAATTTTATGATCATCACCATGTACGGTGTAAGAGACTACTGCTGGTAGGTGTCAGTAAACGGGTAGATGAGTAGAGATCTGGAGGACTGCTTAGATAACTCTAGGTCTCTTCAGAAGCTCAATTTATCCTCTTGTCTTTATAGAATGTACTTCAACACGGGTATTGGCAGATAGTTATTCCGCAACTCGTATGCAGTCTACATCAACTACTTGCTTGCCTCAGTGGGACGAAATAACCTCGCACATGCTCCGTAAGGGCTAGTCAGCGGTACTCTGTAACGTTAAGGTGAGTCGGAACTAGCTAAGCAAAGAGTATGTGAAGAGGCTTTTTTTTCTCTTTGAATCACATGTTTGGACTAGATCTTCATTATTTGTTTACAGTCTTCAGAGCAATTTGACTATTTCGCAAACGCTTCACGGCGCTCTATGGTCAACCGCAAAGCTAGGCCAATTGTTTAACACCCATGATAATTTGGGAATATGATCTAGATCCAATGCTTTATTTTGGAGAGCACAGGTGTTCAGCGCCACAACAAAGTTGGTTGTCGGAACTACATAGGTTAACATAGCTTATATGTGCAAGTTCTGCTGGGCAGAATGTGGCCTACGTGATTTGGTCTGGCTGCTTGAACATGCCGTGTTCCTGCATCTCCTGTCGCAGCTGTTCCTCCATCTTGAGCAGTATGTAGCCGTTGTCGCGGTCCAGCGAGTCCTTCACCGGACTGCTAGAAGCGCTGGCGATTCCGCCGGAATCGCTTTTGCGGGGTCGTCCGCGGCGTCTGGGCGATCGCTTGATAACAACGTTCTCGTAGCGTCGCCCGCCCTCGCAGATCATCCTGCTGCGGTGCACGATTAGCGCGTCCTCCCGGTTGAATCGTTTGCCGCAAGGGCACACGTAGGTCTTTTCCGCATGCGACTTCTTGTGTCGTACCAGGTCGTGGTTGCGAACGAAAGCCTTCCCACAACCAGGGTGGTCGCATACGTACGGCCGGTCTTCCAGATGCGTCTGGATGTGTGAGCGGATGTTGTACCGCCGCTTGAAGATTTTGTGACAGCCCGGGTACATGCACTCAAACAGTTTGTCCGGCAGTTCCTTGACGTACCGGTCGATCGACCCGCGCGGCAGCGTTGTTGGTTTGCGTGTGATGCGAGACGGACTGGTCTGCAGCGATGATGGCTCAAAACTGGGTGAAAGCCCGTCGAAACGGCCTTGCGATTTGAGCACTGGTGACGGCGTCTTGGCCAGAATGAACCGGCTCTCAGGCTCGTCATGGTCGTCGCAATCATGCGGACAGTGAATGGGTGACGACAGGTGATCCTTGTGCTGAGTGGGTGGTCTAAGCTGCGGCGTGTCGGAGCCCGTGAAAAGTGCCGTACCATGTGCGGGTGTGTCTGAATTGCGGCGCAACGTCGATGTCTTCACCGGCGTATGTTGGAACGTGTGCTTCTGCGGCAGCCTAGGCTCGTGGCCTTCGGGGTGCGTGTCCTTACGCGGGGTGTTTTCCGAGGAGCCAGGAATTGTCGGCATGAAGTTTATTGGTGGGGGTTGCAAACTGTAACCGGTGCCGGGACTCTGGTCCTCTGAGTGGCGGCGATTCTGTGACTGGACGGAGAGTGTCGAGGTACTCGATTCATGCGCCCTTTTCAAACGCGCGACATTATCGGAGTCGAGGTTCATATTGATGCCAAGTCCTAAAAGGGCACCCGTAGATATCTTGGATCCGCCGGTGTCCCCATCCTCAAGATCCTGTAGAATTGTGGAAACAGTGGATATGGTAGACTCCTTCTTGTTGTGAATCCGGTGGTGGGTCTTCCGACTTGGTGACCCCGTTAACTGGGTGCGTGGAGAGCCCCCAGAGCTAGCATCCGAACCCATAGAATGATTGGGAGGTGGAAATTGGTATTTACCATTTTGCGAATTTGAAGTTATGATTAGCGCATCATCGCGGTAACCGGTGGGCTGTTCCCTGGGATTTGGAGTCTGCAACACGTTTGATTGGGGGCTAGTAGAGAATTGCTGTGCAACAGCAACTTCTTGCTCCTTTAAAACTTTTTGCAACCTTTCTTGTTGTATTTGATTTTCCCGTAACTGTAATTCTAGCTTTAAATTTACCTCTTTCTGGCGCTCCAGCGCCAGCCGTAGCTCTTCCTGTTGTTTTAAAAGTACCTCTCCAACGTTATTACCATTTCCCCCTTTTGAATCCCCATATGTGTCCCCTGGTTCCTTGTTTATACTATAATTGTCTCGTTTGCCCTTTTCTTGTGAGCTTCTCAGCAGACTCGATATGCTCAGAGTTTTGTTATGGTTGGTGAATCCGAAAATTGCGGTTCCGCTCGGACCCCTCTTGTGCATATTAGCTCTGTTATCTATGCTTAAATGATGTTTGCTTAGCGCTGATGGACCCCCCAATTGCAATTGACCCCAGTTAAAAGTCTCGTTTGAGGGTTTTCCCTCTGCAGAAATGTCTTGACTGGCGTTGAACCTGTACTGCTCTGGCCCATTCTTCAGTGAATCCGGTAATTGTGGAATATCTAAATCGTTAAGCTCTTGTACTAGCATGGTATCCATATCATCGTAGTTCATGTCAAACAGTTTCATAAAATCGTTACTTTCGGTTAGGTTGTTGTCAGCATTATTGCCAACATTTTCTTCTATATTTTCAATGTCATCCAAGGAGAAGGCAAACATATCGTTGGTGTGGTCATTCTTCAGCAAATCTGAAGTATTCAGATTCCAAGGATCTGGAGTGTCCATATCTTCTTTGCTTGATGAGTTATATCTGGTTAAGGAATGGATGTGTTCGAAATTCTGTTCTCAATATCTTTAAATCTTGAACTGTATCTTCGGTTTCTTTCCAGTTTTTAGTCTTTGAATATTTAACAAGCCACAGTGGATGAGCTATTTCTTGTAAAATTGTTGAACCCCGTTTAGTTTAGTTATATCGTCCCAGCCGCTGCGAACTAGTGAAGTTGGTCAATATCTGATGTAGTATTCAATTTCGGGTTTTTCTAGCAGCTTCGCCCCATATAGTTTGTTATGTTCTCCTTCGTTGGTGTGTCCTTTCTGTTAGTCGATATCAAGGTATATTAGATGAATGTCTTAATCCTTATAAGTTCTGTCTCCTACTAAGGGCTTGTTCATGATATTTTGATGTTTATAATTTACCGCATCAGGAAAGTTCATCAATTTAGCTCTAACGGTAAGTTTTTCTAAATGGTTGAAAAAACTTAAACACTCATGAGATGTGAACGTGATCAGGTAATGTAGAGACCATATGATTTAAGCGCACCGCAAGGAGAAGAAGCAAAAAAATGTGGGATAGTTACCTGTTAGTTTGAAGCTTTTTTGCGTGAAAAGACGGCTTAAATAATTATTGTCAAGTAAATTTCACTGCAAAAAGGCTAAATTATAAATTAAAAATAATGTAGTTCTTTCGAACATTATTAAAGCATAAAAATTACATCTGTTCTAGGCGTCAATTCCCCGATGGCGATTGGACACTAGTAAAAGGTACTCTGAGTACTTGTCTATCCTTATCTATTTTTATGCAATTCACATCAAACTGGAAAGAATGAGAATCGGGAAGAGCTTCATCTATGCTATGTAGGTCATGTAAAAGTTCTTCCGATACGTTTACCGCCTGGGCAATCGATACGTGAGGTAGTAGTCCTTGATCATATATCCTTAGTTGAGGATCGTCAGGTAGACACTCTTGAAGTACTTTGCGCACGGTATTGTATACAGGCAGGCATTTCGTTCTTTCGACGAGCTCTTCAACTGGAAAGGCTAAGAACAACGATTTTTTGTCCATAGAAGAGTAAACCTTTAGACGAGAGTGCAACTCAACTTTAAACGGTTTTAATTTCAATTCTGTTCTTATTGCCTTGGACAATTCAGTTATGAATGTCTCCCTGGCTTCAGTACGTGGAAAATCTATGCTCCACGATAATGAAATGTGTAGGGGCAGTGGCGATCCCAGTGAGCTGTAATGAAGTGGTTCGAAATGAAGATTTTCATTCGGCTTGGCCATCTGGAGCATCTTGTTGGCGTTCAGTACCACGTTAGACAGATTTTGTCTGTCACGCAATGTCGGTCTCCATTCGTAGTAAACAAAAGAAGACCACTTCGCGATATTTGATAATGAGCTCAGTCGGAACATTTTTGGAGTTGGTATACTAGGTGCTAGATGGTATTTCTCTGTGATTTCGTCGGGCAATCTCGGAAGGACAATATGGTTATGATGTTCTAGCGTTTGTAGTTTCAAATCTTGACGCTCGTCAGTTTCGCTGCTGGTAGATTCGTACTCCACCAGTAAATCCATGTTTTACAAGCTTTGGGGGGCTTTAACAAGGAGTAGCATCGTGGTTTCTTGTTCAAACATGAGATCTCACGCAAATTACACTCGTTATCCTTCGGAGATGTCGCCCTGCTATTTCGTTAGCTTTAAAAGTATCACATGGAAACAGAAAAATTTACAGCCAAGGCGCATGTATAAGAGTATATATAGAACGGCTCAATACCGCTAAGGGTTTAAACTACGACTATATAAGACACCAGCATTGGCAAATAATATAGAGAATACCAATCTAAAGTGAATATTTATGAAATTTGTGATATAGGCTAATATGTTTTCCTCGCAATCAAGAGACGAAACAAAAAGTAAGGGTAGGTCTAAGACGCGTTCAAATTCCCATTCCAGATCTTCCAGTAAAAATAGAAGGCCATCTCTCCCAAGACAGAGGTCGTCACAACGACTCATTCGTACGATCAGTATCGAGTCGAACATCTCAAACCATGCGGTGGATGACGAGAATGATGACTGCATATCGTTGGAGTCTTCTTCTGCAATAAATAGGTCAGAACAATCCTTACCTTCTGAGTTTCAACATCTACGAGTAAACAGCAGCAGTACGTCTAGCCCCATTTCCAGAACTGTTGGTGAATATATTGAAGTTCCGTTTGTTAAATCGTGCCTTGATAATACACTGCCTTCAGACTATTTCAAAGACGATATTTTGAACACAATTCAAAATTTGAAGATTCCAAAATGGTACGTGAAGGGGCATGCAGGTATTTCCCCACTTAAAAGGCAACTCATGAAACTAACACAAATCACAGGTGCGATGACAAACGTTATATACAAAATCGAATACCCAAAATTGCCACCCCTTTTGTTGAGAGTTTACGGTCCAAACATTGGGTCAATAATTGATAGAGAATACGAGTTGGAAGTTTTGGCACGTCTTTCTGTAAGAAATATTGGACCTTCGTTGTACGGTTGTTTTGAAAATGGTAGGTTTGAACAATTTTTAGAGAATGCCAAAACCCTAGGTAAGGAAGAAATCAGAGATTGGAAGACGTCTCAAAGAATTGCTCGTAGAATGAAAGAGCTTCATAAAGGCGTTCCTCTTTTGAAGAGTGAAATAGCACAGGGTCCGGCTTGTTGGGCCAAGATAAACAGTTGGATTAGCAGCATTGAAGAAATTTCTCCATCATGGGTGAATAAAAAATCGAATATTGTTAACGTTCTTGTTGGCACAGATTGGCAAACCTTTAAATCGGCGGTAAAAAAATACGAAGCGTGGTTGAACAAGCCAGGAAGATCCACGATTAAGAAAAGTCTTGTGTTTTGTCACAACGATGCCCAATATGGTAATCTGATATTCACATCGCCTGTTATAGAGCTCCAAGATCCGATTTCAGTTGGTCCAACAACAACATCATCTTCTTCAGCTTCTCTATTCCCTTCACATTCTCAAGTATCACTGCAGGACATCATAAACCCAACTATTCAGGAACAAAGTCAGGACTCCAAATTGGTGGTTATCGATTTTGAGTATGCTGGTGCAAATGTTGCTGCATACGACTTGGCCAATCATTTGAGCGAGTGGATGCACGATTACAACTGTGACGAACCATTTAAATGCAACCCCGCGAGATACCCAAATAAAGAACAAGTTTTGAATTTTGTGTACTCGTATGTCTCACATTTGAAGCCATCGGCCAACCAATCAATCGACGAAGAAGTCAAGAAATTGTATAATTCGATACTTATATGGAGAGCGACCGTACAGCTATTTTGGTCAGTTTGGGCAGTTTTACAAAGTGGTAAATTAGAGGAAGAAGTGGTTAAAGAGGCAGAGGTTTTAGAGGAATCGGAGGGTCCCAATGGTAAGAAGTATATCATCAAGACAAAAGTTGAAGATAATGAGGAAATTGAAGAAGTGGTAACAACAACTGGCTCTGGAGCCGGAGTGGACATCGATTCTTTTGATTATTTGGGTTACTGTAAATCAAAGATTGCCATATTTTGGGGCGATCTGATAAGACTTGGAGTTGTCACTCCAGAAGAGTGTAACTACAACGAGGTTAAATATCTAGATGTAGAACTATTGTAAATATATTGGCATTTAAACTTTTGCATTTTTTTTTATTAAGATGGTCAGCATACTTCTTCGACCCCAATTTCACTTCAATCTGTGGGAATAGCCCGCTTCAGCGACATGGGGTGCACGTATTCAAAAATGTTGGTCTGAAATTTTTATTGAGCAATTGTTACACTTCTAAAAAGGTCCTGCATTAAGACAGTCCGTTACATGCTACATGCCCCATTCCCTTGATTATTCAAAAATGGGCACAATGCTGCCAGGCTCTTCGACATTCGCCACTGCTCAACAGAAGTTACAATGGCGACCCCCTTCAGCATCCAGTCTACAGTTCCCACAGGCACGCAGAGCTGCGCCAGGTATACACCCACACACCGCACCTTGATTACGGACACTCTCTTCTATAGGATATTTAGTCCTGTTCTTGGTATCAGCACTGCCACTTGCCCAGAAAGTCACTCTGTAAAGACCATAATTTGCATGGATTATGCTAGCTCCTTTGAACGCTGCAACGCCTCCCCACGAGCTCGTATAATTGCAACATCACGTGGCGTATTTCCGTGATACAGGCGACTCAGCACACTGCTTCTACTGCCTTCTGGCCTCTCAATCGACGGTGAAGATTCGTCTAAACCGTGGGACAATTGTCACCCCAACAGGGCTGCTCTTTCTTTGTTCCAGAGCGAGACACATCAAACCAGGACTAAATAACGTGACTCTCTTCTGGCCAGCAGACACTTCTGAGATCGTAGCCTCCATATCCACTACAATAACTTCCCGGTACGGCCTTCAGCCTTTTCTGATGTCGTCAGACCTGCGTCGCTGCTGTTTTCCGCATTTCCCGTTTTTTTGCTATAGAAGCTAAGTAAATCACCCTGCGCGCAATTACCTTAATTACTTCCCTCATCTAAAGTGCACATCAGTATAAAGAACATCAATGGCATCAAGATCGGTTACGACCAGTAACAGATCGATCAAGAGCTTCTCACAGGGATTCGAAAGCTCAGCCATGTCAACAAACGACTTCAACACGAAGGACCAGCAGGTTCCTGCCGAAGGGGAACCCTTGTTGGCCCAACCAGGGGAAACACCTGCAGACCAGAATGTCGAAACAAGACCGTCCCACAGGGCTCTAGGTTACAGTTCGACTCAGACCAGTAATAGTCCCAATTCTGAGCAACCGGGGAGCAGCTCATCGAACCCACAGGACCGTCTATTCCCTATTCACCGCAGCTACCGTATATTCATCAATAACTCCAAATGGATTCTGAACATACTCATCATTGTTAACACATTGTGGCTGGTCACGACGCTGATATCCGACTTCTTTTTCAACATCAACATCTTTTTCCGTGCTGGCAACCGCATCAACAGTTTCAACGACCTCTCGCTCATCTTCATCTCCATCATAGCGAACAGCTTCAATCTCTGGTTTAACCGGCTCGGGCTGTACTCGGCCCTCGACTCGGTGTTGAACATCATTCTCTGCCTCCTCACATTGTTTAACTTGGAACTGTTGTACATTGTGGCGTTTACACGCCGCCGGATTGGCTTTATTGGGACGTTTACATACCTCTGGGCAGCATTGTCGTTCTTCATCGGCGTCGTCCTCGATTGGTACCTATTTGACTACAACAAGCGCATTGACAAGCCGTTTGAAGCGGATGAGGAAAGACCAGTTTCACAGCAGAGTAGATCAAGCAACCGCGGGCGGCACACACTCAAAGAGTGGCTCTACATTGGGTTCAGAAACACCGTCAAGTCCTTCCTGCTGCTCTACTTTATTCTTTACACACTCAACACAATGTTGGCAGCCTGGGACATCCACCGAGTCACACGCGGCGTTGCTGACGTCACGACAGAGGCTGCCACCTACGATTCGTTCCATTGGGTTGACAAGGATAAGACGTACAAGATCCACCTGCAGTGCTACGGTGACGTCTTCAACACAAACCCATCGAAATTTGGCGACGATGATAAGGACGAACAGCCAATCCTGCTCTACGAGCATGGTGGATACGACACTGGTTACCTGTCTGCAACTTGGATTCAAGAACTCTACCATTTGAACAGGGTCAGAAGATACTGCACGTACGAAAGGCCCGGCTACGGCCTTTCAGACTCACCACCGGCTCCAATATCTATTGCTATGGTTGCAGAAGGTCTGAAGTTTGCACTTCTGCACGAAGCAAACATCACAGGGCCATTTGTAACAGTAGGCTACGACTTGGGTGGTCTGTTCACGCAGGTGTTCACAGCCAAGAACATTGACCTCGTGAAGGGCATGATGCTTGTCGAGTCATGGCACGAAGACCTCTTACTGAAGAACTATGTCAAGCGGCTGCTACCACCAAACCACGACGGCGATGGTGACGACGATCAACCCGGCAGAGATCCAGACGACGTGAGCTGGCTCCCCCAAGAGATCAGAAGACACAACGAATTCAAATTATGGTGGAACGGTCTATGGTCCTCGGTAGGCATCAAGCTTCAAACCTCCTGGCTTCTAGCAAGGCACGGCTCAAACGAGAGGATCTTTGGTCGCGATATGGAATACCAAGGCAGGTTTTTGCGGGCCAAGTTTTTAGAAAGTGTCACAAGTTCTTTATTGAGCTACAACGACGTGCTAAACAACCAAGAAAAGTTGAAAAATTTGAAGGTCAGTGTTGTCAGCTCGCGGGAGATGGTCAAGAAATCTCCACAATGGGGAAACTGGCAAAGAGAACTGACGAAGATCTCTAGCAGGACGCAGGAGTGGAAAGTGATCGATGGTGGCCATGAGGTGTATAAATACGGATTGGGTAGGCAGCAGGCACAGGATGTCCTCCTGCGTTTAATTGGCGAGAAAGAAAGGTACTAATCTTCCCGAAGGACAGGGTCTGCTCGGGTTAAAGGTTATCATAACGGTGTTTTTATAAATATATGTTAGGTAAACCTAATATATAATCATCATATATATCCAGTATAGTACATCTAATGGTTCATCGATCGATGTAACTGTTTTATAATGGTAAAAAGAGAAGCAAAATAATATGCCGTCGAAAGATTTAAATAGAGTATCTTCTCAGTGGTCATGGAGAAATCACATCACTTCATGTAGTGTTGTTCTCTCCTAATGAAAAGCAAATTGGAAGAAGAACACGACTGGCCCCACATCCAGTAACGTACAAATATGCAAAAGTGAAAAAAATGGAAGGAGTTTTGAATTGTATCGGACAATTTCGAACCTCCCTATTGAACAATAAATCATTTGAAATGAAAACAAAAATAAAATCGAATAACCAAACTGGAAACCTAACCCAAGTTAATATCTTTTGGATCCTCCAAAAGTACGCCAAGTTGGTCTACCAACTGCCCACCGTCACTCTCGTCTTCACTTTCCGAATCGCTGCTCTCCAGCGAAGCCTCCAGGTCACAGCTTGACCTACAGTTAGGACACACAAACTGCGGATATGAGGTCATGACCAGTCTTCTGACACATTGGAAGTGCCAGCTGTGAGAGCATGGTGAGATGAAGACTGCCTGGCACGGTTTTATTTTACAAAGACAAATTGAACAATCCTCCTCTTCCAGGCCCATAGTCATTTTTTGTATGTTTCTTATCCTTTGGAGGGCTTCCTTGTTAAAAGCGTTGGCTCTTCTCTTCCAAGACTTGTTGAGCTCAACTCTCATCTTGACACAACGATATATCTCCTCCGTACCGCCACGGAAATCCATACCCAGTTGTAAAATATCACCATCGTGCAATAATGTGTCCTTGGACAGCGTCGAGGCGGGCGCCAATCTTTGGTGGTTCAAAAACGTCCCACTTGAAGACCTGACATCCTTGATATACCAGTTGCCGCATGTGTCGACCTTGAAGCAGCCGTGCGTTCTCGACACGACCTTAGACTTGAACACCACCGGGTGGTATTGTTCAGGGATCTTTGAAATGGCCTCGCGAACGCGCTCAGTGTAACGACCAATGACAAGCTGCGAGCCAGGACCTGCAGTTCTGATAACGGGGTCAAAAAACAGACCTGGATTGGAGGACGTCGAGTTGTCTATAAATGGCGTCAACCGCAAACTGAAGAGGCCATGCTTGTCCCGGCGCTGCTGCAAGGTTTCGTCGTCCACAGGCTCTGGCCGTGGCGCATTTCTAGCCAGATCCAACTGCAGAAGTTCGTCCGCGTTGGGCTGGTCTGCTGCATATATGTAATGGCGCAGGTTTTTGAGCGGGTTCAGACTGTCTGGCAAGCTGCCTGGGTTAGAGGCGACGGACTCGGCGGCCACTGCGTTCGCATTGTTGGCCGCAGCCCCCAAGGGGGACATAGTTCTCATGATGCTGGCACCCTGGCTCTGTACGATACCGATTGGCGACGTCGAGACCGAGTGCGCTGAGGGTGTGTGTGTCACCGCTGGCTGCGGAGCCTGGATGTGCTGCTGCTGGAACTGCTGCAGCTGCGGTGCGACCGTTGGCGCGCCCGGCGCGGACCCCACGACAACCTCCGGTTGCGTGGTAAGCGATATCGAGATGGGCAGTTGATAGTCCGACAGGTTTTGGTTCGTCTGGAACACCATGCTGATGTTGTTGCCGTGGTTGACTGGCGTGGGTTGCCGGCTCACGGAGGTGGCCACGTTCTGGGGGAGCGGAATGGCGAGTTGCGACCCGTTGTGGCTGGCACTGCCGTCTGCAATCCCAGAAGCAGCTGGCCCGGTGGATGTGCTCTGGTCTGCGCCGGTGTTGTTGCTCATCTGCCTGATGCCGATCGACGACAGGAACCCGTTGATGCCCGAGCCGCGTCTTCGTTGCACGCCCACGCCGGAGCCTGCAAAGTTTACATTCGTCATCGAGTTGTTATTGCTGTTATTGTTATTGTTGTTGTTGTTGTTATTGCTGCTGCTAGCGAGGTTGCCAGAGTTGGACCCCGGATTGGAGAACGACGCGGTGTTGTACATCTTCGCACGGTCTGGCTTATATACTTTCGACACTCGCTGCCGCGGTTGGGGACCTATAGTGGGCGATTAGAACACACCTGACAGCTGCGACAGGGTATTGAAAGGGCACACGACTTTTTGGGATCTGCCACTTGATCTAGTGCCTGAAAATTTTTTTTACGCCAGATACCGTAAACCACACGTCTGGTTGTGTGTGGAGGTTTCTCCGCTCTGATTTTCGGCTGTAGCGTGCCGGATGTGC
The DNA here is from genome assembly GCA_030705145.1 of Hagleromyces aurorensis. Lineage (NCBI taxonomy): Eukaryota > Fungi > Ascomycota > Saccharomycetes > Saccharomycetales > Saccharomycetaceae > Hagleromyces > Hagleromyces aurorensis. The sequence goes on along the minus strand of JANIWU010000074.1, from coordinate 43,517 downwards.
TTGACTGAGTGGCTCGGCTTACCGCGTAGATCTGTCGGGTAAACGTTGACTCGGTCTCTGCTTTTCCTGCGTTGTTGTTTGCTATCCTTGACTTGCGTTGATGTTGTGGATTGATTTCAAAATGGGGGAACTGTGTCTGATCGTCATAGGAGGGATTCACAGTCACGTGCAATCGGCTGATCTAGGCCGTGCAAAAAAAAGGCCCATGGCCACGCAGACGCCTCGAGCGCGCGCGTGAGGACTCAGAGGGCGACGCAGTGTGTTTGTAAGAATGGTGGCCAAGACTGACAGCTGCTTGGGGCTTTGGGGACCTGAACCGGAGGCCCACCAGTACTGCAGAGCAGGCTGGGATTTAGGTTCGTATGTAATGATCAAAAGTTTTTTGACACGCTGTAGCACAGTTGGAAAGGGTTCCGCGGGCTAGTGGAAGTCGCTGGCGCAGCTCAGCAGGCTTGGAGACGTGTTGAACTGCTTGGGAGTCCGCCTAACTTTCCCTGTCCGTCCGTTTTGGTTCCGCGCAGCGCCCATGAGCAGCGTCGCGTGCCTGTCCAGACCTGGGCTGCTGTCGCCCGACGGGCGTCAGTAAATCTCTCGTATAAGAATATAATGTCCTTTTTCCGTCAACTAATAAATAGTACCTACAGGCTTAGAGCTATACATGGGCCAGCAGAGCGGCACCTGGAGCGCATGTTGCCGAGTAGTGGTGATACCACAGTGTCCTCGAGCAGAGCTGTATTGTGTACTGTTGTGCTGCACTTCCTAGAGCTTTGACAGGTCGGTGGGCTGTTGCTTGATAGTCACAATCTCGTCGTACAACAGCGTCGTCAAGAACTCGCTGAACTTCTCGCCCCTGATCTCTGGCAGGAAGTACTTGGCGGCCAGCTCGAACTTGTTCTTGTTTCCCACTGGAGACGAGGCAGCGAGCTTGGTGACCTGTTCCTGCAGGATCTTCGTGGTAAGGTCTGGCGTGACCTTCTCGCCGGTGTCGCTGAGCGTGACCTGGTGTCTGACCCACTGGTACAGCTGGCAACGCGAGACCTCCGCGGTTGCGGCGTCCTCCATCAGGTTGTTGATGGGCACGCAGCCAGAACCTCTCAACCAGGCCTCCATGTACTGAAGACCGATGTCCAGGTTCTGCCTGATGCCAGCAGTGGTAACCTCTGCGTTCTCGATGTTTGTGTTCAACAGGTCTTGGGCCTGGACAGTAGTTTCTGGAATCTTGTAAATTTGGTTGGCGGTGCCCATGTTCGAGAAGACGTCGTTACAGATAGCGGCGAGAGCAGGGTGCGCAACCCAGGAACCGTCGTGACCGTTCGTGAGTTCTCTGATCTTGTCGTTTCTGACCTTAGTCATGGCCTTCTCGTTGGCCACAGGGTCATCCTTGATTGGAATCTGAGCGGCCATGCCTCCCATGGCGTGCACAGCACGGCGGTGGCATGTGTTGATCAGCCTCTTGACGTAGGCGTCCATGAATGGCGAGGTCATCGTCACAAGGTCCCTGTTGGGCAAGACGTGGCCGGGCAGGTTCCTCAGGCGCTTGATCGTGGAGAATATGTAGTCCCAACGACCACAGTTCAACCCACTGGAGTGCTGTCTCAACTGGTAGATGATCTCCTCCATCTGGAACGCAGCAGGCAGCGTCTCGATTAGCACAGTAGCACGGATCGTGCCGCGCTCCATGCCAATGTAGTCCTGGGCCACGCAGAAAATGTCGTTCCACAATTTGGCCTCCAGATGGTGCTCCATCTTAGGCAGGTAGAAGTATGGGCCCTTCCCAATTTTGATCAGCTCATATGCGTTGTGGAAGAAGTACAGACCGAAGTCGAAGATCGAGGCGCTGATGGGCTCCTCGTCGACCAGGATGTGCTTTTCGACCATATGCCAGCCTCTGGGTCTCACAATAAGTGTGGGCAGGTTCGCAATGCGGTCCTTCAACTTGTACTCCTTTCTGGGCGTTTTGAAGTCAATCTGGTCTCTGATGGCGTCGTAAAGGTTGACCTGGCCGTAGATCTGGTTGAGCCACGTTGGCGAGGCCGAATCTTCGAAGTCGGTCATGTACGTGTTGACGTCTGCGTTGAGCGCGTTGACTAACATGTTCCGCAATGGGGGGCCGGTGATCTCTGTGGACCTGTTGATGAGGCCAGGGGCCAAATTCGCGCCCTTCCAGGTAGGGTCCTCTCTGATGCCGCGGGTCTCCTCCAAAAAGTCCAGCTGGTACTTGCCGGTGTCCAGCTTCTGCTGGACCACCTGTCTGTTCTCCAGCAGCTCTTTGCGTCTTGCGTTGAACGTTCTGTGTAGCAGGACGACAAACTCGAGGGCCTCCTTACTGAGAATATCTGCCACCGTCGTCTGGGAGGGAGCAAATTGTGGCTCGGAGTCAATGTCGACTAATATCTTGACGTTGTCTAGAGTAACTTTGACCATTGTTGTGCGTTGTGTTATGAGTTTTCAATGCCTTGTGCTATGACTTTTGGATGTTCCAGGGATAATGTGTCGTTAATGGTTAAGCACTGCAGATCGTTGTGCTTTCCAATATGACAATGGGTTATGGGAAAGGTCAATGTCTCAGAGTCAGACATCTACCATCGCGGTTTATATACGCTGCAGCTTGTCTGCGGTCGCCTTGTATTGGAATCGGCTCATATTAGGGTATCAGCGGCACCGGGCTCGCCATTAGGGCAAGGCCATCATCGACTCGGATAAAATCCCATCCGGCCCAATGGCGGATATCGCCGAGTTACGGAGAACCCCGTGCGAAAGGGCAACAAAGGCGCATGAGCCGGTTTAATGGACGGGCTGGAATGGCGGCCGCAGGCGCCAGAGAAATGGCTGAGAGGCCGCTGCATATTCATAGACGGTGCCGTAGGACTGCTAAAATTGGTCACATGCATCTGATTAGGTTAGCAAACTTCTATGCGTTTAACAGGCACCGCTCGTTTCCATGGTCGTTGTTATGCGGGTACCGGGAGCCGGCAGTCTGCCATTCGTGTAGAGGACAGACATTGGCATGCGCGAAGCCCGGAACCGGGGACCGGCGTTCGGCGAACGCCGAGGTGAATAGTATTTGGCAGGGTAAGAGAGGTATCATGGGGATAGTGGTATGCACGCGTCTAGAGAGGGAAGTAAAGCGTGATGAAAGTTAAGTTAGTGAACGATAGAGCATGGAAGAGCAGATTGGTGCTCTACAGAAGTGTGTGTGACGACCGACGCACTGGAACTAGATTGCCAAAGTGATAAATATTTATTTAACCAGATAATTGTATTTTGGGAACTAGCTACTGTGCATGGACATTATAATTAGGAGTTGTCCTTAAATCAGGCACTTGGAATATGACCTCTGAAGGCAACTGGTTTGTGTTGTTTAGATTTTTGGATGGTACTGCAGAGGCAAGGGACAGTGTCGGCAGCATACTGGAAGGTGGTAGTCATACGTACCAAATGATCAAGTATACTGAGGCAAATCACTTGTGCAATTGTCGAATCTGGAAATCTCCTGCGACGCTCATCTGCGAATTTTGCTTTAAATATTTTTGATTATACAGTGCACTAAATGAGAACAAGATGTTCGTTGGTGTCTGCGCTCTGTGCAGCTGGTATTGTATATCGTTTTCTACGAACTATTTATCTACAAATTAGTCGTAACCGCCGTGAACGTCTGGTTTTGCCCTGCCCCAATGCTCTAAACCTTCATGAAAAACTATATGGCCTATCCCTTTGGACGGTCACAACAAATGGTTTTGAAACGAGTGGGTTCTAGCTGTCCCTGGCGCGTAGAACAGTTTGTTTCCGAATCATCGATCCTCCCACCCAGTTCTTCCATATTCAAACAGCAGACACCAATGACTATACCACGTGATATCTCTGAAAAATATTCGCATAAAGTCATCGCAATGTCGTCGGCACGTAGTCCTACCATGTTCACCAAAACAGCAAGCAAGCATCAAGTATGACCGTTCCCAGCACCGAATCCGTGTGCCAGCGGTGTCATGCAGCGTCCCTGACAATTGTGTCCCGGAAGGAAAGGTTCTGTAACGCCTGCTTCCTTAAATTCGTTTCCGCCAAGCAGCGCAAGCAGATGATGAACGATGAGTACTACCAAAAGATCTTCAAAGTCACATACCAGGATAAAATACATACTCAAGAGGAGGCAGACGCCCAGAATAGCAGCTCACGGGTCCTCGTGGCCATGTCGCTCAGCCCGCCCTCTTTGGTGATGTTGGATGTCCTAAATGAAGCGCTCCTGGAGCAAAAGAGCATGCACAAGGGTCGCACAGGGTTTGTTATGGATGTAGTTCACTGCTATCACGGCTCAGAAGAGCTTCAGACGAGAACAAAACTAATGAAAGCTCTTTTTTCCCGTCGGTACGCGGAGAACAGGAGCCAGATCAAGACACATTTTATAGATATCGAGACGTTTTACCGCAATGCAGGTAAACAGTTCCAGGATATGGTTCTGGATAACCGAAGCTTTGTAAGCAAGAGCACATCCTGTGAGAATGAGCCACCCAGCATTGTTGACCTTCTGAGTCGTTGTCCGAATAGGTCCTGTCGGGAGGACCTGCTCTCATTCATTCGCACACATACAATCAAGAAGTTTGCATTTCAGAACAATTACAAGGCAGTCCTGTGGGGCCATTCGATGACCAAACTTGCGGACGAATCGCTAGCACTCGTAGTTAAAGGCAGAGGGGGCCAAATCTCTTCATTTTTGGACAGCTCTACTTTTGACAACAGCTACGGGAACACCTTCAAGAATCTTTTCCCACTAAGAGATATTCTGTTGTCAGAACTTAACACATATTGCACTGTCAACGGTCTCATGGAGTACAATCAGCAGGATAGTCCTCTGAAGACGCTATTAATAGAACAGAAAGAGAATGCGGATACTTCAATTAACACCAAACTAATTAAGAATATGACGATCAATGAACTGGCTCAAAAGTACTTTAATGACATCGAGGACGGCTACTCGAACATTGTGTCGACAGTATTAAGGACGTGTGACAAACTGGGAGAGCCAAAGCCTGATATTGCGAAGAAGAACTGTGCTGTTTGCCAGGCGAGAATATCATCAGATGGTAGCGAATGGCTGCGTTCCATCACCGTCAATGAAGGCTGGGAGATGACCACTGATGACGAGAAAGCCATGTATCAGAAGTGGCTCGATTCGGATGTCAGTGTGGATGCCAGGGAATACTCGGGAATCAAAGAACAAATCTGGAAATCCGGCTCAGAGGTTCCTCTTTGTTACGGATGCATTGTGCACTTGAACACCATGAAGAACAAGAATATGGCCTGGTCAAGACATAATGACACAGAACTGCATGATATTCTTGACGAGTACGTTCTCAGCGACTCGGAGGGGTGCTAACTAATATATATTTATGCTTAGGGCTTGGTTAAGAGATGTTTAATACAGGATTTAATAATAGTAAATGGTCTATTTATATGCTTACAATTTGCGCAGGAGCTCCTGTCTTATGCAGCTATTTTCTATGTAAAACGTTCAGCAACTCGCTGGTAGCTGCCTGATTTACCTGAGGAAATCCAGTTTGAGGAGCTTGGCCAGAGGTCACAGCGTATGCTGGGGGGGCAGGAGGTGATGCACCTTGCAATGAATTCTGAGGAGCATTGGATGGCCTTTTTAGTAGGTTCAACAATTCATGAGATGAGGTTTGTGGTCCTGCAGACACGTCGACGTTTCGGTGGGCTCCTACAGCAAAGTCTTCTGGTGAAAAAAGTCCAGGGAATCCTGCATTGGCCGGCGACGCATTGAATGTAATGTCATTAGTTTGGTGGAAAGGACTGTTACTGATTGAAAAGTTGCCCTGCATAGGGCCTGGATTGAGAGGAGAAAAAACACCTGTTTCATGAGCGTGGTTTATCTGTGGAAACGCTATAGGTGTGCCATTTGCAGGTTGTTGGTCATGAGTAGGCTTTCTCAACAACCCAAGCAATTGTGATGCTGAATTTCCGTTAGTTTCATTTCCTTGTTGAGGGATATTCTCTGATTTTGGACTTTTCAACATATTCATCAATTCTTCCTCTGGCGAAATCTTTTTGGCGCTTTGGATTTCGTTGGCATGTGGTGCAAAATCATCTTCGATTATTGCAGATTCTGCATTAGCATCATATGATTTCCGGGGGGGCCGTTTCAGAATATCCAGTAAAACAGACGATCCGCTGGCAGTGCCATCTGTATTGATATGGTCGTTTATTGTTGCGGGTGATGGACTTTGAGCCAATGGGATCCTACTGTCACTCCCTTTTATTAGATCTTCTATATTTTCACCTCGTTTAAGTAATTTGATCTTGGGCTTCGCACGTCCTGTTTCGGATGTCGTAGCCGTGCCATGCACAGAATTCACACTATCTGATTTTGCATCTTGATGTGGGACATCTCCTCCTTTGAATTCGTTTTCGCGTAAAATCTGTTTCTCTTCAGAGGAAAGCTGTGGTTCTTCTTGCCTTTTCAAAAGGTCAAAGACCTCCTTACCTCTGTCTCCTACTGTAGGTTTGTTTTCTACTTCGTGATTGTCCTCTTCCTCGTCCATGGATGAGCTTTCAAACTCTTCGTAATCGTTCTCATCTGAATCATCCTTGCTCTTAGATAACGAGAAGTTTTCGTTCAAAAAGTTTTCGTTTCTCAATACTTCTTCAGAAGTAATTTTACTGTCTTCGTTTGTGGGTAATTCTTCTTTAGACTCAACAGAAGATTTTTTCAGGGTATCAAGCAAAACCTTGGCATCAGATATTTTAGGAGAAGAAGATGATGCTTGAGGTAAATTCTCATTGGTGTGCAGTTTGCGATTACCTTTTAACAGTCCCAATAACTCGCTAGAATTGCTTGAAGGTTCCTCAGGTCGTTTTAAAATACTAATCTTGGGTTTATCATTCTTCTTATTTAAAATTTCCAGCAACTCCTTTGAAGAGGTTTGGCCTGTCGAGGATGCAGATGAACCTTGGCTTCTGGTGGTGTCAAGTCCTCCAGTGCCAGCAAAAGGAACATTCAACGGTGCACTGATATTTACCCCATGGTCTGCCGATAATGGAGGTCCAGGAGGATGGGCCATCATCTGGTTATGTGGCAATGAAAATGGAATGTTGCCATTCATAAATGGAAAAGGAGCAAACGGCTGAAATCCCATGACTTGCGGTAAGGGCTGTGATAGCATTGAAAGATTAGGAGCAACATTATTCTGCTGTTGCATAATCGGAGGAAATGTTACTTGCGGCATGTGCGATGCCTCTGGCGTTTGTCCCTCAGTGCTTGAAACATCCGTCGGTTGTTCCTTGTTCTGAACGGCAGAATGCAGCATGTTCAATAAATCTCTCCCCGGATCTACATTTTCCTCTCTTGTAATACCTAAAAGCAATTTCAAGTTTTCTTCTGCGTATTGTTTCAATTGATCTTCGTCCTTGATGTGCTTCTGTCTCCTGATCCACATGGACAGCGGCCGCATCATAGAGTTGATCAGGTAGTACTTTACGTTTGATTTGTACATGGTCTTGGCCATTTTTTTGAAATCCCTCCACTCTATTTTCTCGATTTCATTCCTAACTTGAGGTTTAAATACAAAGTCTTCTGGAACTCCGGACACCAGGTATATCTTGTAGTTCTTACCCTGGATATTTCTCTCTATGAATTGGTTCTCATCGATATATCCGGTTAAATCAAACCCAATCTCTTCTTGAACTTCACGAATGCAACAGGAGACGTCATCTTCGTCCTTGGAAATCTTACCACGAGGAAAGGACCACGAATCGGACTCTGTGCCCTGAACTAGCAGGATTTTGTTCAATTTTTCGTTAAAAATAGCAGCCCCTCTAACAGGAATACTCTTTTTGTACTGTGAAAACTTCTGCAACGCTTCGTCAGCCTTAATATCCCATTTCCATATCAATGGGCACAGTCTTATGACATTCTGTGCAAATGATTTAATTTTCAAGGACGGTAAGGTAGGGTTCATGAGCTTGACAAAGTCTGTATAAAACCACGACGCTTCTTCAAAGTGGAACAGCTCTCTCTCGACACTTGCGAGATCTTCTGGAGGGCAATTGATGATGAATCTGACCAGCAAGTCTTCGAGAACTCTATCCACCGACGTGACGTTTTCCAACGCATGACGCAGAGGAAGGGACATCTTAGAATATACGATTTGAATCGGTTGAAAACGAAAAACAATCGACCACTTAGGAAGCCGTACTGGATGGTATTTTGGGCCTAAAAAGGGTTGGTATTTGGATGTTTTCAGTATACCGCTTTCTCGTAGCGCATGCATGCACTCAACTGTTTTTACAAGGGAGTTGAAGAAAACGTAGAGTTCGTACATGCTGATATTTCAAAGTGCGGGTAATATTTTGCTTTTTTGCTAGTTATATGACCTAATACGTACAGGCGGGTAACGACAGTATAATCGGTGTCCGCACCAATTGGGAAACTCCATATATAATGGCCGTTGTTGCCAAGAGTGGCCTCGACCATACAAATTGAGTCCACCAACCTTGACTCCCTGTGCAAATAGTACTCGAAGTATCTATCCGTAAAATTTGAGCAGCAATGGCAGCAATTAGAGTGGGCTACATTCCTGAACATTTCTCGACGCCTATTCAATTTGCTAGGATCCACGGTTTCTTCGAGGCCCAGGGCGTTAAGGTCGATCTTCGTGAATTCCCTAGTGGATCTGGCCATTTGATCTCGGCTCTTAACAATGACGAGATTGATGTCGCCATTGGACTGACCGAAGCGTTTATCAGAGGCATTGCTGACCATGGCGTTCAGTCGAAGTATGAGATTGTGGGAACATATGTGAACTCGCCGTTAAACTGGGCAGTCTCCACGGGGGCTGACCGTGCTGATATCAACCAACTGAGCGATCTAAAGGGGGGCACAATAGGTATTTCGAGGTTTGGCAGCGGCTCTCATGTCATGGCCAACGTTTTTGGTATGGAGGTATTGCAACTGGACATGAACAAAGTGCCATTTACGTTTAAACCGCTCAACACCTTCAAAGAGCTGCGTGAAGGCGTGAACAAGGGCGAATGCGATGCGTTCATGTGGGAGTATTTCACGACAAAGAAATACTACACAGACCCCAAGGAGCTGAAGATGATTGGAAACATCTACACTCCATGGCCTTCTTGGGTGATTGTCAAAAGAGTGGGTATTGACGATGCCCTAATGGAGAAGTTCTGTAAGGCTCTCGACCAGGGTATCGAATACTTTGACGAACACCAGGAGGAGGCTGTACAGTGGATTGCCGACAATCTGGACTACACGGCTGAGGACGTCAGAGAGTGGCTGACGACGGTCCATTTCAACGACCAGGGCACCGACACGTTCTTCGACGGCGTGGCGGTGAGAACGAAGGTCGTCGACATGTTGAAAGAGTCCGAAGTTTTATAGGGTCTTCAAAATAAGACAATGACAGTTACGTAGACGATTATGTATGGTAATGCAAGAACACTGAAAATTGGTAGTACCAGAGGAACGATACGGTATGCCCATATGGCGAAGGCTCGTCAGACACTTGAGGAGGTGCTAAGTAAACATGAAGTTGGTATGTGAGTCAAATGGTTCCGATCTAGCCTCAGTCAAAGTCCTGGAACTACAAAGCGTTCCTCCATAGGCACGGTGTTCTTTATTGCGTCATGTGACATCCCGCTATGCTTTTCTTGTTTACCGAGTTATCCCCAGCTCTCGGGAGCGTAAATCCCAGCTGCCCTCATCACGTGAACTCTTGAAGAACTCTCTGCGCATCCTCAGACGTCAAGCCGCATACATAATTTCACTGCACCGGCAGCTCTTTTTGCCCGTATCGCCTGGCTATTTCTGACAAGGAGCGCCATAAGCGTCGAGCGACAGCGTATTCCAGAAACGCCATACCGCTGACGATGCTCAACATTCTTGCCAACGGATAAATACATCCAATATGTTGCAGGCACTCTTACTCATGCTGAATTCCGCTTGTCTATGGCTCAGGCAAATCTGAACTAAGCATGTCCTTGGTGAAATCGAAAGAAGTAATAGCTCCGCAAAGTCACATCACTGAGCACGATCACATTTCCAAGGAGCCGCCAACTTCTCACAAGCCCTCATTCCACCGGCAACCGCTTCCATTTTCATATATTCAAGCAGAATGATTTGGATCCCCAAGAAGTGGCCTGTATACCTCCGGGACCGCGTATATAAAGGTGTCTTTTTCACCGTCGTGTAATACGGACTCAATTGCAAACAAGCACTGCCAAAAGTATGCCAGTTTTCAAAACGACCTGAAGCTTCTGTTTCTTAGGTATTCATGTGTGTTAGAGCTTGTAGCAACCACGACACACAAGTGTGTTTGCGGGCCGGGCGTTTTGGTCATGTGCTTTGCACGCCTTTAATATAAGCAATATATGCAGATCGACGCACACAGAGATGGTAATGAACAGAGGTTCATGTAAAAGATTAGAGCAGAGGAGCAACTAATCCATAACCCACAAATGGTCTCTGAGTCTTCCCAAGAACTGCTCACTAATAAGGCAAAATCGGAAGCCGGTGCTCAGCCCAAACCCGGTGCTGACACCGCAGACAAAGAGTCAGCACCTGCAACTGCAACAGATTACAACCATGTGGTAACAGACAAGACACAGGTGAACTACACACCGGACTCCAATCCCACATCGTTTCAGTACTATCCAGACAACCCTGAGGCTATTCTCAACAAAGTCCGCTTCAGTCTCAAGACCGCAAGCGAGTATTACGACCCGTGCCAGGAGTCCTCCAAGATGAGCTTCAACTGTCTGGACCGCAACAACTACGACAGGGACCAATGTAAGGAATATTTCGATGCTTATAGAGAGTGTAAGAAGCAGTGGCTGCGGGCTAGGCGCGGAAACAGGACAGGCTGGGAGTAGCGCGTATTAGCCCCCCTCTTGTATGTCGGTCTAGCCGGCGTATACGGCCATGTTTGGTGCTGTTGCAAAGCAAATTTAACGGATGATGCTGCTGCATAGGTGGCCCAGCGCATAACGGTGGTGCCGAACAAGCCCAGCTGCTTTCTCTGTATTTATTCGTCATATCCTGTATATTCTTCAAGGTCACATGCTGAAAATTTTTTGTAGCCCGACTCCTACTTATAAATCTAACCAATGTTATACAAAGAACGATCGATATTACCACATACATGGGCAACGGCAAGAAGAGCAGAATTGGGCCCGCTGGAACTTTTGAAGCACCCACGGGAAACCAACTCAGCATTAGCATCTGAAGTGGCCTTTTTTACGTTCGGTTTCGCACAGAAGCGGCGAAAATAGATTGCAAAATGAGCGAAAACTTCTTTACCAAGCACAAGACGGCCATCATTGCCACTGTGGCCGCTGGATCCGCAGCATTTGGGGCGTACTACTACTACAGTCAATTGAACAACAGCGTTCAGCCAGATGAACCTGTCAAGAAGACAAAGAAGCACAAGAAGAAGAAGAAGCCAGCCTACCCAGTAGGCGAGAATGGCGAACCCGACTTTACAAACATGGCAGAGTTCAGCACCGAGCAGAAAGACGCGTATGCCATTGCGCTAAAGGACAAGGGAAATGATTTTTTCAAGGACAAGGATTACGACAATGCGTTGAAGTATTACAACTACGCGTTGGAGTTGAAACAGGACCCTGTTTTCTACTCTAACATCTCAGCATGTTACGTTTCGTTGGGCCAGTTAGACAAAGTTGTCGAGAATAGTACCAAGGCGTTAGAGTTGAAGCCAGACTATTCGAAGGCTCTGCTACGTAGGGCATCTGCAAACGAAAGCTTAGAGAACTACGCTGACGCGATGTTTGACCTGTCAGTGTTGTCTCTGAATGGTGACTTTAACGGAGCTTCTATCGAGCCAATGCTGGAAAGGAATTTGAACAAACAAGCTATGGTTGTCCTAAAGGATAAGCTTGCTACAAACACCATCCAGAAACTCCCATCCGATACATCCCTTGCTTCCTTCTTTGGTATTTTCCCACCTGAGACAACATTCGACGGTTTTGACGAAAACGACGAGGCTGATGTCGCACTACGTGACGGTCTTGTGCAGCTCTACAAGAGAACGGCTAACGGCTATGAGGAGGCTGACAAGCACTTCATCAAGGCTGCTGACCTATACTCGAAGAGAGATGTGGAGACTGTCAAAGAAAAATACGCAATTGCTCTTGAACACCTAGGTATCTTCAAGTTTTTGAAAAACGATCCATTAGGGGCACACGATGACATCCAGAAGTCCATAGAACTGCACCCTAGAATTAACTCCTACATCTACATGGCGCTCATCATGGCTGATAAGGGCCAAGCTGACGAGTACTACTCCTATTTTGACAAGGCCATTAAGCTGAATCCAAACTTTGGACCAGTGTATTACCACCGTGGCCAGATGTACTTCATCACTCAACAATACGAACAAGCCGGTAAGGACTTCGACAAAGCTAAAGAATGTGACCCAGAGAATATCTTCCCTTACATCCAACTAGCATGTTTAGCCTACCGTGAGGACAAATTTGATGACTGCGAGACTCTGTTTAGCGAGGCTAAGAGAAAATTCCCAACTTCTCCAGAGATTCCCAACTTTTACGGAGAAATCTTGGCCGACAAAGGTGAAATAGAAGCTGCAATTAAGCAGTACGACATTGCTGGAAGACTGGAGGGAGCTTTGGAGGGCATCCATGTTGGTGTAGCTCCTTTGATTGGCAAAGCCACTTTGCTAGCCAAGCAACCAAGCGTTGAAAACTTTGTGGAAGCCACGAAACTTTTGGAGGAGGCGTGCGAGAAGGACCCAAGGTCCGAACAAGCCAAGATCGGTTTGGCCCAATTGAAGCTACAACAGGAAGACATAGACGAGGCAATCACGCTGTTCGAGGAGGCAGCTGACCTTGCAAGAACTGTCGACGAGAAGTTGCAGGCCACCACTTTTGCCGAGGCATCAAAGGTCCAGAAGAGGATCAGAGCCGATCCAGCCGTCAGTGCCAAGATCGAGGAAACACTTGCTGCTTACCGTGCCCAGGGTATGATGTAGTTATGGGTAGATATCTGACGAACTCAGTTTATGGAAAGAATCTGTAAATATTATATAGCCGATGTACCAGCAGTAATGTAGCAATATAAAGCGAATACACAGTGATGACAGTAGTCAATGCGGCTGGGTAGAAGTTCTGTTATTGGAAGTGAGGATATTGTTATGTGATGGTTAGGCATTGTACTTCTCCAGCGCAACTGTGCATTGACAAAGCTAGGACGATGAAGAGTGCTAGATTAAATTCTTGGAAGATAAAAAGTTTGTTTTACCGTGCATAGGCTATGAAAGACATGATCGCCAGGATCATGAGTTTATCGTTTGCAAAGCTTGTCGAGTTTTTTGTAAAAAATCCCAAGAGTTTGCCTTTAATACGTATACTAGCAAGACCGCCGCATTCATTGGAGGGATGTGCAAATCGAATGGTCAAAGTAGTAAAACGCAGTCCAGCTTTAGAAGAAGGAGCGATTGCACTGTTCAACCATTAGACGTAGGCTCGTTTTCAGTGATGTTGTAATTGATAATGTGTTGTACGTACATGGTCTTCAGACATAGGCAGAAGTTAGCTCTTACAAGAGGGAGCATTTGATGTTTGTTTACCCTTTGTATTGTGAACTGAAATTTGCAATTGAGCGTGAACTAGTTCTGAAATAATAGTGCAGGTTGTTGCCTGCCATTTGCTGAGAATTATTTGCCCTTTGCAGCGAGATGCACAGTAGATTAGCATATGGAATAGGATGGCACAGATCGTCTCACTATAACTCAACAGCCATACCCGCAGAAGCGTGAACGGTGCATGAAGTTTTAAAGATCGTTTTAGCTGTAACGTTTGTTGTAGTTTGGGCAAATCTAGAAAACAACGGAGCTTTCCACAATAGCAACTGGAGAGGGAATAAGGTTTAACTGGTGATCCCTGCCGCGTATCAACAACAGTAAGTGTTGCGACAGGAGAAGCAACGTTAACAATACGCGCCACATATTGCGCAGTTAAAGGGTATAAGACATTTGTATACACCCATACATCACATATCTAGTGGTGTCAGATCTATCTGATGCTGGCGCTGGCGCTTGGATGCGACAGCAGCGCGTTTCGTTGTTGGGAAGAGCACAGCCGTTTCGGAAACAAATGGCTCGCCATTACTCGTCATGGCGTTCCCTGTCTGTCGTATACGCAACGTCCCTGGTGATGAACGTATCCGCGAGAATTGAACGCAAGAGCGAGTAACTGGCCAGTAGAAAATATCGCAAGGAGGCGAATGGGGCAGAAAGTAATAGTAGGCTTGCAATTGGTCAATTATTTGGGAAAGTTACGGAGCCCGCGCGGAGAGCGGTTTCCCACGAATAAACCGGTTCCCGGCAGGTTTCGCACTCTGCTATACGAGCTTTACCTCTAGCACAGAGCAGGGCAGGGTGTCGCTAAACGGCAAAAATGGTTGATGGCCCTGAGATTTTATTTCCGCAGATTGAAGCAGCAGGATATTTCGCGGAGGCGCTGTCAATCCCGTGCTCCAAATGCTTACCTTCCTCTGGGTGCGCTGGCACATTCCCCATACACACGATTACCTTCTAGTCAGTCGCGGAGGCATTGCCAATCCTGTGCTTTAATGCTGCCTTCCTCTGCTACGTGCGCGCTGGAACATTCTTCGTGAGCAAGCTTACCTTCTTGTCTGCCTTAGATACAATGTCAATCTCTCTATCCACGCTGTTCGGTCTGTGGAGTGCGCAACCTTCAACCACGATATTCTGGCGCACCCTTCATCGGATCTCCTACAGATTCGCACTCAACACCGACTGTGCCAATTGCACTGGTCGCTCTCGCCCAGTACCCTGTGCAATTGCAGCAGCATGCTGTCACATCGTAGTTGCCAAATCATTCCACTCACTAAACCAATCCCCCCAGTCATGGATGTCGCTTGCGCATTTTTTGCTGTCGGAGGTCGCCTGCCAAAGAGCCGAAACCCTCCAATTGTAGCTCTAGCACACCTCTTTCTTGAGCAACAGTCAGCCAGCAGCATTCCATCATTAATTGCTGTCCTGTCCAGCCTGGTCCTAGCGACATCCTCTGCAGGACATCGTTGTAGATCAACTCCGGTCGTTTACAGCTCCCGCAAGGCGCTACACGGTATCCGGACAAGATCAATACAGATATCCGTCCGGGTTTATATCGTTACCCGATCTTTTAACATCACGTGCCGGATTTTTCAATTTCAAAAAGCAACGTTGAACCTGGGTTCTTGAAGCCCATAGCAAGTAACACACAATTGAATTAAGCTTGGCCCACAGATGGGCAATGGCAACAGCAATCCCATTTGTCATCTGAGACGCCAGTGGCTAGTGCGAGTGTCGTTTCGATCCTTTATTTAAGTTTGGCTCTTTCGCAACCTGAAATGCATGCAGTTCGGTACTGCTCGTTACCTTAACAACCCACAGACAGCACAGTGAGAAACAGCGTGAAACAGCGCGAATCAGCGAGAATCAGTGAGAATCAGTGAGAATCAGTGAGAATCAGTGAGAATCAGCAATGCAGCTTTTGCCACGTTTGAACAGAAGCATCTTCCAATGCGCGGCGCAACTGGGGCTCACCGGCAGGCGGCTCACCGGCAGCGGCCGCTGCGGCAGGAGGCTGTACAGTGACTCCGCCAGCAAGGCTCCCACCGGCGTCGTGTTCATGAACATGGGCGGGCCCTCCAAGATCGACGAGACCTACGACTTCCTCTTTCAGCTCTTCGCCGACTATGACCTGATCCCATTCAGCAAGAAGTATCAGCACGTCCTGGCCAAGTTCATTGCCAAGCGCAGGACCCCGAATATCGAGCAGCAGTACCACGAGATCGGGGGCGGGTCGCCTATCAGGCGCTGGTCGGAATACCAGTGTGCCGAGGTCTGCAAGATTCTGGACCGCACCAGCCCGGAGACCGCGCCGCACAAGCCGTACGTCGCGTTCCGCTACGCCAAGCCTCTGACAGACGAGACCTACAAGCAATTACTCGCCGACAACGTGCGCAGGGCCGTCGCCTTCACTCAGTACCCGCAGTTCTCCTACTCCACGACAGGCTCCTCTCTGAACGAGCTCTGGCGCCAGATCAAGAAGCTCGACCTGGAGAGAACCATCTCGTGGTCGATCATTGACCGCTGGCCCACCAACAAGGGCCTGGTGGAGGCTTTCGCACAGAACATCACGAAAAAACTGGACGAGTTCCCCCGCGAGATCCGCGACAAGGTCGTTCTGCTCTTCTCTGCCCACTCATTGCCAATGGACGTTGTCAATACAGGTGATGCCTACCCTGCAGAGGTCAGTGCGACTGTGTACAGTGTCATGGAGAAGCTCAAGTTCTCGAATCCATACCGGTTGGTCTGGCAATCGCAGGTGGGCCCAAAGGCATGGCTGGGTCCGCAGACTGCCAAGATGGCAGAGCTTTTGGGTCCACAGGTCGACGGTGCCATCTTCATTCCGATTGCGTTCACATCTGACCACATAGAAACGCTTCACGAGGTTGAGATTGGCATCATCAAGGAGTCGCCTCATATTGGGAAGTTCAAGAGATGCGAGTCGCTGAATGGCAACCAAACCTTCATTGAGGGTATGGCAGACCTTGTGCGGGACCATTTAAAGAGCGGCACTATGTACACCAAGCAATTGCCAATGGACTTTACCTTGGGCAGGTCTAACGACCCAATAACAGATTTGGATTTGGTGTGTGGAGACCACTCAAAGTCATAAAGCTGGCCATGATAGATGCGGATGAACACACCGATTCCGGTGATGAGTACTGGTATATTTATTTTTTTATTTATTATTTATTATTCCGTATAAAAGAATTACTGACATTTACTACTGTATAGCGGATAGCATACACGCAATATCTCTAGGATAGCTGCCATTAGGAACTCCTGAAAGCTTATTCGCGTGCAGACACCATTTTGTATCCCTCTTGTAACAGCTCAGAGACCTCCTCGTTTTTTGTAGGGAGGCAGTTTAGGACAAATGCAATGTCGTCCCATTGTTTCTTGGACTCGCATTTCTTTATCCTCCCCACCAATTTCTCCGTCAATTGCCTTTGGTGTTTTTCTTTATCGATAAACGACACCAGAAACTTGATAATCCTCTTCAAACTGTCCTTTTCCAACTTTTCGTCAGATGAGAGATTGCTGAAGATGTCTATGAATCCGTTGTAAATGGCATTATCCTTGGTTGACAACTCGGTGAAAAATAGCCTGCACATATCGCTGATGCCATGGTCTGGATTTTCCAAGCATTTCGCCATTTCTCCCAGTTGCCCTTTGACTTTCACTTGGCCTGCAAGGATCAAAAAGGTCACCGTCATCAGGCATGTTCTCTGCACCATCAGGCTCTCGTCATGCAAACGTCTGTACAGATAGTCCGTGTTTTCATCTACCAGATTGTTAAATGAAACCGCAATGTCCCCTAGCCCCAAGACAGCATTGGATCTAATCAGCGGATCCGGGGATTTTTCCATCACGGTAATTAGCAACGGCAGACTTTTCTCGCAGTATTTCGATGAAACACACATCAGCTTTTCTAGACACAAGGCTGCATTCCTTTGTAACATTTTGTCGTTAAATCTCGTTTGGTTGGATACAATTTCCTCAACAATCGGACAAAACTTTCCCAGCAGAGAATTTTCACCATATATGAGCTCCCGTTCCTTTATAAAATTCACAGCATCTGTAAAATCATCTTCATTTGTTCCGCCGATCATTGCCAACTCATTATCCTTGTTTTTCTCCGTATCAGAATCTTCATTTTCTTCAGCAGCCTCGTATTTATCCTCCTTCCTTTTACTGTCCTTTGCTTCAGCAGCAATTTTCCTCTTCTTGAATTCATTTTCGCACTTTTCCAAGTAAACCAGAATTTTGATCGCTACCTGACCAACGATGAAGAGAAGTTGGCTTAAGGAAGTTGGTCTCGAAGATGGACTGGTAATGTTGACAGACGTGTCTGACTCTGGATTACCAAACGTCATCATTGTTTTCTCTCTGATAATTTCATTTATGATAACATCCGGTTGTGATGATATGGCAAACAGTGCTGAAATAGCCTGTTCACACATAGGATAGTAAAGAGGATCTTCCGTAAATTTTATTATTTTGGCATATAGCTTTTCTATAACTTCTTGTTCATGGTCCTCATCCAAAGCATTTGACAATTCCTTATTATTTTTCGATACTATTCTCTCTAACGTCAGGCAAGAATACCGACACAGTATCAGGTCATTATCGCCCGCAACACCCAATCCCACATTCAGCAGTGAATCAAGCCCTTTAACGGCTATTTCGTAATCTACTAATGATAGCATTCCTAAAATTATGATGGCACCATGTGTTTGTTCCTTTCCGTGTACTTCGTTGACTGTTTTCCCATCTTTGGAAATGATATGGTAGATGCCCCATAGAGCATGAACAACGTTTTCGTCTATCAATTTTTGCTGGTATATCATCCCTAACAACTTTTCCAATGAAACCAAATCAGCAGCAGAAGAGCCGGTAGCAAGTTGGATCAAGTTTTTTGAAATGTAAGCTGCTCTTTCCTTGCTATTGTAGTTCTCCGGTGTGGTTAAAAAGAGTTGACTGTAGCAACTTACCAAATGAGCAGATATACTTGTTCCTTCATCATTGCTTCCTTTTACCCATACCAGATGAAGCATTTTCTTGATTCCCACTTTGCTAGGCTCAAGACTGAAAGCGTCAGCCATTACGAGAAAGTCCATGGCTTCTAGCACCTCATTTCTATTCCTAGAAAAGAGAAGATTACTTATCAATTCTATCGCAAGGTACATTTGCTTGATAAACTCAATCGCGTCTTGGTAATACGCTACCATGAGTTTGAGTCTCAGAATTTGTTCTGTGTTTGTGTTTGCATCAATTTCTATTTCCTGTTCAATCCTGAAAATTTGGTTTTCGCTGTCATCTAGCACTTGTTTGTCAGCATTTTCTTCATCTGCATCTTCTAGCTCATTTTTTCTTATAGATGTGTTGATGACATCATCTAGAGTTTCCTGTTGGTTTATTTTCTCCAAACTAGCATTAAGTTCGTTCTCTGTAGTACCCAGATATTTCGTCCATTTGGAAAGATTTAACTGCGAGCCATGAATAGTCTCAAAAGGATGGTTCAGCAGAAGCTTGGCCAAAAGCTTTATCGAGTTTCTTCTTACAAGAGAGGATCGATCTTGTAAGGAGCGGACAGCTAGTTTTGCAAACCTCAAACGGCGCTTCTTAAATTTTGCATCTATCTCTGATATTTTTAAACAGGCTTGAATTGTCTTCGTTCTGACATACGGATTCGAATCTTGAAATCTTTCTTCAAGCAAATCAAGAAGGACCGCTAACTGTTGCTTGTAGTGTTCTAGGCTCTCCTCATTGTTGGCCAAACCTAGTGCAATGTTTCCACATGCCTCAACAACAGAGCATCTCAGGGTTATTGAACTATTATTTAGTAGACTTACCACCAGCGGCATTTGCCGTACCATTACTTGGGGAGACAGCTCTGACAATTTGATCAAAAAGTTTGATATAGCCTTTGGACCCGTTGAGTCCTTACTGTTAAAAATTCTTCCACTGATATCTCGGAGAACTTCCTCAGTAAGCTGGGGGAAATCAAATTCATCATTCAGCAGTTTCAATAGCTCCGCACTGAAACTTGAGAGATGAAGGAAATAGGTCAAACTTGTTAAGATTGCATTGTGAACACTCGGCATCTGGCCATACATTTTAACAGCAGTCGCAATTACCCTCAAAACTACCTGCTTCAGCACAGGTACTTTCAGGGCCGGTTCAATCTCGATCAGAACGTACAATGGTCTTAGAAATAAACTCAGGAATAAATCCTTTTCTGGGGTAGTTTGGAATAATTTCACTAGAGGCAGTCCTTGAACTTTCAGGGAAACCTCACATAGGCTTTCTATAGAACTGCAGCTTCGTTTGAAAAGTAAAACAGCATTACCAGCCACAGTACCTTTGTTTTGAGCCTTTGAGTTTTTGCCAACATTTGCAGATTGAGAGGCCGCAATGTGTACATCTTCCTGTAGGAAGCTCAATAAAACATATACCAAATATCCGTATTCCTCTAAGTTTGACTTCCATCTAGGTATCAGAGATAGCACATCTGGATTTGAGACTGTATTTTTCATCTGGAACCCGACATCGTGGCACAGATTTGTGAGTGATGAGCCTATCAAGTCGCAGAGCTGTGTCTGTTGCTTTGCGGATAGATGAGGGAAAGAATGGCACAAATCGATCAAAGACTCCAACATTTCAGGATCGTTATTTATCTGATCCGGCGAAATGGCCAATCTGTCGATTGCATTATTGAGTTCGCTGTTTGCATTTTCCACTGGTGCAAATGATCGCTTGTCTGAGGTCTGAAAACGCGTCAAATAACCTGAAAGCACAAACTCAGCCATCAAACTGTCCTCTTAAATAACTATGCTAATTAAAATTGAATTGTAAAACGATCGTCTTGTCCTCTGGACGTTGAAATGTTTGGGAACGCTGTTTAAAGCATATGCAATATATGCACATCTTAAATCCAAATCATGTAAACATAGACATTTACCCTAACATATACACGTGACCTCAAAAATGATATGACAGTTATAGAATAATAGCTAGCAGTTTAGTTTAAAATACCATAAATAGCGTCTTAAATTGTTAAAGTCGATGATAGATGACATCTTTTTCCCTTTAGAATTTTGAGACCTTGCATGATTCATTGCATTGAATTTTGACTCGATTTGCACGTCCTCACTTAGCGATGTTAACATTAATAATCTTTTTTTATATAAGATCAAAAATTGAATGAGCAGAAGGATACGCCCTACTGAGCTCTGTAGATTCATAGTGAGACTCGAAGTTGTACTTTGTTTAGCTGTCACCAATTTAAACGTGTGTCTTAAATTCAGAAATAGTCAATTCACTGCAATTTGAAAAATATCCTGAATGCGCGTCGGACTGGCTCGCTAGTAGAGCGGTGCCTCCCTCAAGTCTCAAGAGAATAAAATATCTATACTGTATGTTTTAAAGTAAAAATCTATCTAAAGGCATGCTGAAGTGATAAATAACACACCTGGCTATATACCTTGCTTGCAAAAACTGCAAGGCAATAATAATAATTCACAAAATGGTTCTATTTGAATGCTAGCACATCATGACCAGCTGTAGGCAAATATGCGTGTGCATGATCTGATGAGCTATGTCATCGAAGTAGTTCAATGCCCTACTGTTGAAACGAAGAAACAAATATCAATTTTCGTCGAGTTGGTCGTATTTTTCTAAGCACTGCTAAAAAATCAGAGCAGACCAAATAAAGTAGAGTTAGATGCAAAATAACTTAGCAAAAGTGGATGTTTTGCTGTCTGTCAAACAGTTCCTTAATTCATTGTAATGACAGAAGCTTGTGTATTCTTCTTTTGCAGATAAACCTCTATGCAAATCGTAACAGTGATGATAATGAATAGTACACTTCTTGAAAAATAGCGCAGTAATATAACACATGGTTCCACAGATTTATTTGTTTCTGCAAAGCAAAAGTATATTCATGAAAGAGGGATCGAAAATGTCAACACGGGTTATTCGCTGCACCGTGTGTTGATTTGAGTTTCCTAGCATTTCTGGGCTGTAATAATGAAACATTGATGGAGAAATAAAGAGAATTAAACGAAAGATCAAAGTAGCGGCATTGGGGAAGCAAATACCATTAAAAACAAAGGGTGAAAAATGTGAATAGCAAAAATGCAATGTCATGTATCAAACATCCCACCGGTTTCCTTGAGATAGGATCGGAGGCGACGTACTCAGCAAATGATCAACACCGTAGCCTAAGTCAAAGTTTGAACTGAAATTATTGCCATGATTCCCTGGTGAATTGTTATTGTTAATATTAATAGGTGCAATATGGTTAGCAAATTGGTTGTACTGGAAGTGATTACCAGAGTAGTGACTGAAAGGAGCAGCTTCACGAGAATTATCTAATGTTCCCATTTTAGGGAGTGGTTGAATATTTTTTTTAGTAGATTGTTCATTAATCTTCGCGGATGACGTGGATCCATGATTAATTGACGAGTGCCGTTGTGTTGAAGTGTTAGAAAATTGTTGAGGAGGAGTGTAAAAGCAATATGATGTTAACAAGGTCTGATAATCCATGTCCTTTGGTCTTGAAGTCGTAGATACCGTTGTTGCTGCCGTGCTGCCCGTTAGGTTGCTACTGGTAGGCCTGTTTTCCTTTAGGTTGTTTAGCGAATTTCCCAAACTCGACTTTCCCTTCGAGTTCAAATAGTGGAAAGTCGATTCGTTGTCCTTACGGAGCTGAAAAGTAGAATTGGAGTCTTCCGACGAATTAGACGTAGTTGTTGGCGATCTCTGGTCAAAATCCAGTTGGATACTGGGGTTGGATTGCATCAGCCATTGTGTAGGCGTTGGAGAGCTCATCCTGTTTCTAGTTGGAGAGCCACTGGCTTGCCTCTGCATGTTTGCAATCAACGTAGAAGGGTTAATCAGAGTATCGGTCGAGTTGTTTCTGTTGTTGTCATTTGTTGTTGTATCAGTTATTACACTCTGCCTGTCGTCAAAAAAATCCTGCGAAGCCTGCCCATGAGCACCCAGTGGTGAATCGAAGTTCAAGGATGAAATAGAATTGAAAGAGTATGGGGGCAAGCCGTAGTCGTAAGACAGCGAGTCGGCAGAGCCATAGAGGTCCAAATACTCGTCCATTGGCGATGAATCAGAAGAAACAGAAGATGGCGTGTAACTGGCCTCAGAGTTGTTAGTGGACGAGGTAGATGAAAACCAGTCATCCGACTCGGCGTCCAGCTCCAGCTCAATACTTCCAGCTGCCTCATTTTCGTCTGCCAAGTCAACACTGTTGGTTGGCTCCATCTGGACATCCTCCGAAATGACCACCTGGTTCAGCTTTGCGGGTTTGATCAGCGAAGTGTCGTTGTGGTACATGTGTTTCAATGGAGACGTATTGTAGTAGTCTGTGTCTTCACTGAATCTTCTTCCGCCGTCGAGCCCGTTGGAACTGCCCAAAATATTCTTCTTATGCGACAATGTGGTGGCCATGATGAAGTCTGTGGCGAACGACTTTGTCTTCTCCTTGGCAACGTGCACTGGCTCCGTCTTTAGTGTCTGCAGCGTTGGCCTGCGCTTTCTCTGCGCTGCAATGATGGTGTCCTTGGCAACAATCTCCATGGAATAGTTGTCGTAGTTGTTGTTGTCGTAGTAGGTCTCGCCGTTGACGTCGTAGCGACAGCAGAGCTCGATGTGCAAGACTGAGATTAGGTCTTTCGAGAATGCAAGTAGCCCCTTGACCTGCAAGAAATACTTGAGCGAATTCAAATCGATGGCAAACTCAAACTCGTCGACCTTGTCCGAGACGGACCTCGCGTACTTGGCCGTGACGTAGTGGATGTCCTGCCAGTTGTTGAACGTGAACTTCACCTCAATGAACTTCTCGAAGTTCAAGTTGTTGACGAAGATGGACCCCACGAGCTTGTGCGAGTCCGCCTGTTTCAGCGCGTGCAGCCTTATGTTCGAGCCCTGCATGTACTCCGCGATCTGGTCGCCGACCGACACATTGTTTGTCAAGAAGGGGTTCCAGACCTCATTGAACTCTTTGACGTTCGTAGCGCTCAGTTTCCAGTCGACGAGGTGGATTTTCTCGCTCGCGTCGTCCTCGGATTCGCTGGTGCTGTCCTCCTCGTCGTCGAGGGAAAACTTCTTGGTGGGCCTGCTGCCCGCAAGCGTGTTGATGCCGAAGTCGCGCAGCAGGCTCAGCTTGTTAAACCAGAACCCGTCATCGAGCTCGTCCGCCGCAACGACGCCCACCTCGGGGTGGTCATAGTCGTCCACGGGCGGCAGCGTCGGCGAGTTCTCGTTGGATATGGAGATCGGCTCCGCGTTCCTGTCGAACCGCTTCACCGTGGTCAGCTCCGGCGCAAACCGGACGTTCTTGCCGCGTGCCGTGCTCGCGACCGTTGCAATGGTCGACATGGAGTTGCTCTTGCCGAACTTGAGCGACGGCTTCAGCCTTTTGGAGCCCAAGACGTCACTTATATCGATTCCGCCAGCCATGATGTGTGTTGTAGGTCTCTGGTGGTGCAAACCTTTCCCGTGCGAGCCGGAACACTGCTTTTCGTAGCTAGAGTCCTCGTCAATGCGGAAACTCCTTATATATATCTCTGGCGATGCCTGCCCCAGATAAAATGGTCTCTTTTCAAATGGAACCTCGCTTGTAAGTGTGGGACTCTCAACAGGGAAAGAAAAAAATAACTCTCTTGTTATCGTCGTTTCTTCGCTAGTTGGAAAGTCCTATTTTCCTACAAGCGTTCCAATGCATCCGTGCGGGTTTTTTCCATGACCCACCCACCGCACCCATTGCTTAAGGGAAGCGATGGATTAGGGGCCATATTTCCCAATGGATATAAAAAAAGTTTTCTTAACCCCCATCGCGCCGTACGGCCGTGTCTGTGGCCCAGCAAAAGACCGGGATCTGTCTCTGCCGTGTTTCTGTGCGGTTTCCCAAACGTTTCTTGGTTTCCATGAGGAAGGGTTTAGTAAGATATGCGTCCCGCGTGCATTCTCTGGACAACAACCGCGCGGCCGCTCGCGTCATGGCGCTTACCTGAGATACGGACAGAGACGCGTGGGAGGAGACAAACACGGCGAGAAAGACGGTTCTAGCAGTGGCGTGCAGGCCGGTCTGGGAGAAAAAACTCGGAGAAAAAAATTGAGCTCTGACACACCTGCGCTGATTAAAGGCGCCATCGCATGACAGCCTTTCCCAAAACGGATTCCCCACAACCCCAAAGAGGAAGTGCCCCTCCCCCTCAATTCCGGGTAACTGTCCAGACACGGAGCGCGCAGCCCGTTTTCGATGTGCACGCGCCTGCGGTGCGCGCGTCCGGTACAGGCCCCGCGACGGGGCAGATGGCAGGCCCCTTTGACAAGCACAGCTGTACTGCACCGGTCGCAAACGCAGCCAGCAAAGGCCGTATTGTTCAATGGTGCGTCGCCGCCGTCCGGCCGCCAGTCCACCAGGAATACCGGAGTTGGGCGATTGCGGCGGGTCATTCCTATCAGCCCAGGGACGGGCAGGACGAGATTCTGGCAGGACAAGATCCTGACTGGCGACAGAGCACATTCCGCAGAGATACCCTGCCCTGGTAGGTGTGCCATTCTCTGGCTGTGCGCCAGGTCTGTGCCTGGACACTCTCCGCGCCTGTCTACAGGCCAGGGCCTGCGGATTGTTGGATTTTGGCACTGCTGGGGAAAAAAAAGAGTGGTCGGCTGTGACACAAGACCCATGAACCACGCGGTTCTCTGAGTCGTGCGCAGCGTCTCCAAACAAGAACTGCAAGAATGTGGAAAGGCGGCCGGGGACGGATCATTTCCCCGTTTCTCTACTGCGGCGCCGTACGGAATCCCGTAACGGGGCAATGCTGCATCTTTTCTTTGTTTCCTAATGAGGAATGTTCGAACCAGGCAGCAGGAGACCGTGCAGAAACAAAAGAGTTGCGGCGCGCGGGTTGCTCTGAGCGCTCCGGTTGGCTCGAGACGGGTGCAGGAGGACATCTCCAGAGAGCCAGAGCGATACTTGGGAATGCCAGGCATCTCGGGGAAGATAAATTGCGTCTCTACAAGCGCTACGAGCCGACGCCGACACAGCTGCCAGAGATTGGCAGCAAGCCCGCCAGTGTGTGCCCCGTTTCGTCTGCAGACTGCGGCAGGTGGGCTTCTCTGCAGTCAGGGCCCTGTGCGGACACTTGGAGAACGGACATCGCGGGCAGATCGGAGCTGCGCCAAGGAGAGCCCACCAACCATGACATTGACCGCAAGACTGTCCCAGCGCTCGCCCTACGGCTGCCGCCACCTGTAACGCGGCGTCTCCTTGCGTGTGGCCTGTCGTTTAGCACTCTCTTATCGCCAGCCAAAATATTACAATCCGGGGTTTTTTTATATTGCAGATACATTAGCTATGGGTCTTTTCTTTTTGTCTATTCTCCTGCACGGTAGACGGACCTCTAGCTGAGATTGGGATTTACTGTGTCGTGGGCAGTTGCAGTGCCTTGTGAACAGCTGCTGGCAGCACTATCGGCTGGTGCGGTGATAAATGGGTGGGCAGCACCTGCTGATGGCAATGTGTGTGATGCACACAATCTGGGGTGATCGGCGAGGAGGCAACTCTACGAAGGTTGAGATGATTGACCCGTTTGCGCAAGCTCGTTGACTTGGGGGGAGGGGGGCAATTGGTGTTCTGTGCGTGCCACACAGCGGGGCACTAATTAAACCAATCGAGCCCGATAGCAGTCTGGTATTATCATTTTCGATAGCAGTAGCATCAGCCATGGCGCAGGGCCGTCTGGGTTCAGTTTTTTTACCGAGCGGGCAAAACGGTCCATCCTTGGCAGCGGGGCTGCAGAGTAGCACTGCTAGCACGTAGTGGTCGGTGGTTCAGCGGTGCGTGAAGAATGCTCTGCCCCAGTCCCCAGGGCCTCGGCAAGACCGTGTCCTGGCGAACTAGCGTAGCCAAAGAAGAGCTCGTGGAGAGCCTGCCAGAGGACCGACACAATATGTGGTGACTGGGTGTTTGGTTCTTGCCGTTAAAGACAGTTCAATAGCGTCTCTACGCTTATGTGAGCGGACTGACGTTGGTCTTTGGCCGCCGCATTATTGTTTTGTTCTTCTTGATAGTGGGGGTCCTCTATGAGGGCGTTTTTGCTGCTCTTTGCCATTGATCTTTGCCCTGTATGGCAGGGTTACACACCTCTGTCCTCTCTGTTTCGTGTTGCGGACGCATGTGCCAGCGGTTTCTTCTCAATATAAATGGCACTGGTGTAATCCCATGACGACAGCAACGACCTGAAGTGTTTTGTCCGTGGCTCTCAGTTGCCTGGATTTGCTAAAATGTGTGTGCCACCGGGTCTGCCGGAGTGCATGAGAACTATCGGCATCTGCTCATGCAGGTTGATGCATGTCGCCGTAAAACATGATTTGTTTATTTCTTGATTTATTTTATATTTGGAACTCAACTAGAGACACGCACAGCAAGCTCGAAGCAATACCGTAGCTATAAGACAACCACGCTCATCCAGGCGGAACGCTTCAGTTATGTCGGCAACTACATCCGCGCCATCTCCGGACATACAAAAGTGGAAGCCCACGGAACGGCTCTACCACGGTATAGTAGTGAAACCCTTTCTTCCGCTGAAAAGATACCCGCAATTGGTAAAGCACTCAGGGTTCTACTACAACATGTATCCTGGCGATGAGGTGTACGCCTTCGAAGAGACATTGGACGAAAAATGGTGCCGGGTATACTTTTGTTGGATCCCTCTGCCTGAAGAGTACATCGCGTCAATGGCATCTATCGGTGACAGACTGCCAGATGTTAGGAGCAAGATTGTGATAGTTCCCAAGAGTTTTGTTTACTTCAGTATGAAGGAGATCATCACCAACATGCCGTTTCTGAAATTGCCAGAATTAAAAGACTTTGACACAGTGGTAAGCCCAAATTGCAAATCGCCATCGCTCTACGAGACGTTCATGTCAAGCTCGGATATGGGAGAAGTTGGAGATTTGAAAAGAAAAAAGGCTGGTAGACCCCCATTTCCATATTTCAGATTCCAATCTAGGCCGTTCGTGAAGGAAATGGGGCCAATTCTTGGTCTGCTTTGTTCACATATCTTTGCCATGTATGCTGCAGGTGAATTCGCAATTTACGAGAAATTATGCTCGTTATACTACAAGTTGAATAACATTAGATCTCGACTACGGTTTGGGTTAACCATGGATGCTGAAAATGTATTCATTGTCCGAAAAGCGAGTTCGTTGCTTGCAAACATTTCCAAGTATATATCCTCGAAAGAAACCAAGCAAGTGTTATTTACGCTATCGCATCCGTTCAATGCCGACCCTTCGGGCTTTGAAAGTATATTTTCCAGAGACCTGAACACTGGAGAATTGTTATCTTTTGAAAATAACCTACAAACACTAATCCAGAGCTCCATGCTATATGGTTTATCGAAGAATTTTCCCGTTGCTAACAAGCATCTTTTAAAGGTGGACTTGCCCGAAAATTCACTGTTTGAGTCGAGCATGTCACATATTCTAGTTGATGTGAAAAATGTTCAAAGCGATCCTAGCATAGGTGATCCTAAATTTAACAACTTGACTGCCACCATGTACTTAACAAACATTAAAGAAATACTGACAGAACCATTCACAGTGAACATCAATCTCGAAGAAATTATATCTCTTGATAATATATCTGCAGCTTTGTTCAGAAATATTTCGGGGCCAAAATTGATTGAAAATGGACATATATTTTTGGTTGTGGTTCTTACAGAAGGTGTTCCAATCAAAGTTGTTCCTGATCCCTCTTCAAAGCTACCAGCTCTAAAATCAAAAAGTTCTAGCAATCTGAAACAGATTAGAAGAGGTGTAGCCGTCGGTGTGATTGATATCTCTCGTGTATTTTCGGGCTATAACGATTCATTAACTACAATCGGTAGTTCATATCGATTTAAAATTAATTTGTTTGGTTCCTATTACAACTCAAAGCCAGGAATGGCCAATTTCGCCGATAGAAACAATGGATGGGGTGAATTGATAGAAAATATTATCTTCAACTCTTATATGGGAGTTGCCATTAACCCAAGAGCCATTTCCTTGTCTGTTACTGTCAAAGAAATACGAGATAAATCAGCAAAGGAAATTATTAACCCTTCCAACTCAGCAATTAAAATTGTTGACCCTCATTTTTATGATGTTATGATGGATCCCGTTGAAAAAATGTATATTAGCGTCGGTAGAGTGAAACTAAGAGGAGTCACAGTGGAACATTCAAATATAAAGAACATTACAATAGAAATCACCTGCAAAAATCCCAAAATTAAATTCAGTAGAAGTAGTAACGAAAAACCTAAAAATTGCTGGCAATTTGTGTCTGTAAGTTCAGACGAATCTGTTGGAGGCATGGTAAGAGTACAAGGATTTCAATCAATGGGCGAAAATGAGAGTATCAGGGTTTTGGCCTATTTAAATGGTGTTTTGATGGCAAAGTCGTATGTTTACATCAAAAGATTTGGTCAAGTCTTGCAGTATAAGAAATACACCACTTTCCAATTGGCAGGACTTAACGGTGAGCCTCTTATTGATGTCGAGTTAGGAACCGAATACATGGGTACAAAGTACAACATCCCAAAACCAGTCAATGAGCTGCTAAAGTTAGATTTGAATGATGTGAACTCTCCTCATCTTGTGGTTCAATGTGAAGAGATTTTACAGGATTTGATAAAAGTGAAACCGGAATTATTGAATAGAAATTTTGATTCAATATTAGAAAAGTTGTTACAACTGTTCTATTTGGTCGGCATTCAATGGAAAAAACATTTCAATGAGTCCTTTGGTGCGGTCATATTTAAGGGTATTGTATTGCTCCTCAGCTCCGTTCTTGTGAATAATGAAAGGCAAAGACACATTTTCGGAACCAGTCATAAATCTGGAAAATATGATAAAAGGCTTCCACCTGTTGGGACTTTGATTATGGGATATATGAGTAGGACTTTCAATAACTTGGAGGAAGAACATAGCAGCTTCAGTAAAAAATTTGCCAGTGATTCGGTTTATTTGTTGATTCTCGCTATAGTAACTTCAGATGAATCAGAAGAAGAATGGGCAACAGTACTTAAGAACTTTGAAGTCTCTATCTGTAAGTTTTTTGGAAGTAAATCGGATCATCTTCTAGTGGATCAGATTTTGGTAATGGAAAATTTTGATATTTGGCTAGATATTCTGAGTTCAAGGTTTTCTCCTGAAGTTTTGGTATCTTTGAGTCTGAATTTATTTGATACATGCAATAAAAGAGACTTGTATATTCAGAAGAGTTCGAGAGTGCTTTCCCCGACTGAGAGGAAGTTTACAAGGACACTACTTTCCATGATAAGAAAAGTTATCGCTCATGAAAAGCTGGATGCGTATCTGTATCATACAAATGTGACCGACCCTTTGAGGTTAAAATTTATAACACAAACAATAGATTGGAGTTTAAGGCCATATTTTGAAAAGGCAACCCATATTTCGTCTGTGAGACTTTCCAATGGTATATTTATTACATTGTTAGAAAAATCTAAAGATAGGAAACTTTTACGAAATATTTTGAGACTGACTCCAACCTTTTGTCGATTGTTCATTTTTCTGCGAAGACATTGTAGAGAGGTTAATATGTATGCACCCAAAATTACGTTTACAAAATTGTTTCCATTCGAAATTCCAACACCTGTTTATCCTATGGATTCGATATTAAGAGAAGAGGTTGTAGTTGAAGTTTTATTGGAAATCGGTACAATTTTATGTGAGATAATGAAAATCTCTGAAAAACTTTACGGGAGCACAGCCTCACTTCTTGATATAATAGAGGAATGCAAAGATGATACTGAATTTAACTCTGAATTTTATGTTAAGGAATTGCATAGGTCCGATATGCTAACAATGACACAAACTGTGAAAATTATATCAAAAGGTGAATTTTACCCCCAGAGAAAGTGGCTGGGTGTATCTGCGGTGTTTGTACGAGGAATGGTAATGCTGTTAACTCTTTGTAAAGACTTTTTGGTAAGATCAGTAAATGGACAAGAAGATTTAGATATCAAGCTTTGGTCTTCTTATTTTGATGCCATCTTCAAGGTTACCAATGGGAAGACAGGCTTTTTAACCAAGTTGGCAATTATTCCAAGAAAGGCAATTTACAGAATAACTGGTGACTTCAAAAAACAAGCTTCATTACTGTTGAACGAATGTTGGGATGCTTTAGGGTCCACCTGTTCAAATGAAGGTGCAGCCGAGAGGTTTGGTGTTGATTCTTCTTCAAATTATCAGTTGCAATTAATCATGGAAAACTCATCAATGGTTCATGATGTTTTGATTTTTGCATTTCATTGGCATATTGATGCTGTGAAGGTAAGTTGCAAAATTTTGTGCTGTTTTGGTGTAGATTTTTTTTACAAGTCGCATTCTTTCCAGCCTGTATTGGACATTGCAATACCTGAATTATACAATGGTTTTCAAGTTGGTAAACTTTATGTCACAGATTATGAATTAGAGAAGTTTACGACATGTTTATTGTACACGTTACATGTTTGGCCTGATGATGAAGCTTATGAAGAGGCTGTCAAGACAATAAAAGAGATCATTAGTTTCCTCCAAACCATAGTATACGCTTATAAAATTCCGGACCAGGAAGAGTTTGATGACGATCGGACAGCGGCACATATGCAAATGTTTGAGCATTTATTAGATGCCAATAGACCCGAACTGTTCCACAAAATGATTTATGATTTATTTCTACATTACACAAAAAAGAAAGATTTTGTACAAGCCGCATTGAGTTTAGAGCGGTTGGCGGATATATATATATGGGATCCTAACGATTACTTGGAAGCTATTCAATATCCACCATTGCCGGAACAATCGTCATTTGAGCGGAAGAATTACTTGTATAAGGAGGTTGCGAAACACTTTGCTAAAGGACTGAAGTTAGAAAAAGCGTTATCCATTTATAAAGACCTTTCAAAGGTTTATGATCAGGTCAACTATGATTTAGAAGGTTTGTCATTTGCATATAGACAAATTTCAAACATTTATCAAGATTTACTGACT
Organism: Hagleromyces aurorensis; assembly: GCA_030705145.1. Classification (NCBI taxonomy): domain Eukaryota; kingdom Fungi; phylum Ascomycota; class Saccharomycetes; order Saccharomycetales; family Saccharomycetaceae; genus Hagleromyces; species Hagleromyces aurorensis. The sequence goes on along the minus strand of JANIWU010000074.1, from coordinate 11,817 downwards.
GTTGATAGATTGGTTCCCACGTATTTCAAGGTATCCTTTATGGGATTTGGCTTTCCTACAAATCTGCGGAACAAAACCTATATTTTCGAGGGAAATTCTTTTGAACATATTTCAGCAATGCACAATAGACTCCTGAAGATTTACCACGGGTCTACCATAGTTCAATATCAGGAAAAGGCAGATGAATTGCTAATGAACCCATCCATGGGTAAGTTTATCCATGTAGCTTCCGTGGAACCACGGTTGGTGCTCTCAGAAGAATACAAGAACAGTATGAAGGACACTACGATGAATAACCAGATCAGAATGTATATCGAAAACAGAGAGCTGCGGACCTTTAGCAATTCTAGGAGACTGCCTGGGGCCAAGGGTGTTACGGACCTATGGGTCGAAGAGTACACATATGTCACCGAATCTACGTTTCCGACACTGATGAACAGATCTTTGGTGGTGGATGCTACTAAGAGGAAGTTATCGCCTTTAGAAAATGCTCTAAGATCGCTGGACTTGAAAACTCAGGAACTGAACGGTTTGGAGGTGATGTGTCTCAAGATGCTTAAGGAAAAGGATGGCTCGCAGGGGCTGTTCAACGAGCTGTCGCGGAATATATCAGGCACTATTGACGCGCCGATTAACGGCGGTATGGCGCAGTATCGTGACTTTTTCAAACCGCAGTTTGCGGACGAGATAGACCAGAACGATCTGAACTCTCTGAACTCTGCATTTGACGAGCTTGCACTGGTGCTCGCGCGCTGTCTGATCATCCACTATGAGCTGCTGCCGTCAAGCAGTCTGAAAAGCTCACACGACGCACTGATTGAGCTGTTTGAGAAGAACTTTGAGCCCGAGATCAAGAAGTTGCATATCGACCTGTCAGGAATGAACGTCGAGACGTTGTCGCGGACGACCACACGCACGACCGCGTCAACTGCAGGACGCGTGTCCGTGTCGCGGCGGCAGATGTACAGCGCCGGGATGGACGATTCGAAGGTGTTGGTTCCCACTCTCTCGGTGTCCCCAGCCATTGCAGGCGTCGCGCAGACGCCGAAGCCGTTCAGCCCAGAGTCTGTGATGGCCGGCCAGACCTTCCGCAGCAATGTCTCAACTGCGACCTCGGTTTACTCGTCTAACACGCTGAACATTCAGTCTCCGGTCGGTTTAACCTCGGAACACGGTTCAAGGCCCCAACAAAGGGCCAACTCGCACACTTCGGTGATGACGACAGCTGCGACAACACTGCGCGACACGCCGTCACGCAGCGGGACACCGCGCGCCACGATTCCGGCCGCTGTACAGCCGTTGTTCAAGATGGCGTCTTCGGGCAGCTTCTATGAGCACAACGCCTAGTGGAATGCCCTCACAACCACGTATATATTGCCCGCCCGCTGCTGGTAGGCGTAGGCAGAAGTTATAGAAAGGAAACCTTACTATTGTGCATCGCTTTGTACGGCGATGTGCAATTGTCAAATCAAGCAAGCTCATATATATAACGGCAGCGTGCCTCCGGCAGCAACGCCAGCGTGAACGCGGGCAGAAAGGGTAGGCCGAGAGTTAGAGATACCATAAGCTCAATCATGTTTGCACACATCATCAAGCGTTCCCTTCCAGCCGTGTCCAGAAACTTCCAGGTTTCCGTCGCCTCCAGAGCTGCCACAATGCTGTCCCGGCCTGCTTGGGCAACCGGCCGGTGGTACTCGGTCAGTACGCTGGACAAGCAGGAGGTGACCACCAGAGTCATCGACGTGATCAAAGCGTTCAACAAGGCCTCTGCGGCTCAGGAGATCTCCGGCGAGACTCAGTTCCACAAGAACCTGGGTTTGGACTCGCTGGACACCGTCGAGTTGCTTGTGGCCATTGAGGAAGAGTTCGACATTGAAATCCCCGACAAGGTTGCTGACGAGCTCAAGAGCGTTGGCGAGACCATCGACTACATTGTGTCCAACCCTGAGTCGAACTAGGGCCGCCCGTCGTGCGCCGTCGTCCCCACCGCCGGCAGCTGGCCCTGGAGCTCTCTTGTAAATGTCGCGCGTGGTGCGCTCTGCGGCGGCCACGCGAGCTCAGCGCCAGCCAGTAGTCAAATCTTGACGGAATGGCGGTTTAGGTGCGGTTTTGATGTGGTGGCAGCGCGAACCGGGCTGCCTGTGGCCGCTCCGCCGTGTTTCGAGCGCCGGTACGTCCCTATATACCAGTATATATATAAGCGATGATTTGTTAGTAATTGAGAAACCCGAGGGATGGCGACTGTGCGCAACATACAGAAACGCAGAAAACAGGCCTAAGAAAGGATAACCGTTGCTAGCAAGCTGTTTGCATATAACTTGAAAGGTGTTTAGAATGGTGGAAATTGCTATGACCCCCAATGCCACCGCGTCCGAGGACGAATCTGCAAACGAGGCCGTGCCCTCACCGGAATCAGCAAGCACGGCAGTCGTGCAGAACATAACCAGCCACGAGTTTGCCATGCCTGCCAATATGACGATCATCCCAGACACCAACATGGAGTACATCAGTCCGGATGCAGAGCTCACAGAGGACCTGCCCGACGACACAGAGGTCATAGACCTTGTGCATCTCAAGATCCAGTCCATGGAGGACCTGAATCTGATGCGGTTCCGGAATCTGACACAGCTGTGTCTCAGGCAGAACCTGATTGAGAGCATCAGCGAGGTTGAGGTGCTGCCAGAGACGCTGCGCGACCTTGACCTCTACGACAACAGAATAAAGCACATCTCGAGCAATGTCAACAGGCTGGTCAACCTGACGAACCTGGACCTCTCCTTCAACAAGATCAAGCACATCAAGAACGTCGACAAACTGGTAAACCTCGAAAACCTGTACTTTGTCCAGAACAAGATCTCCGTGATCGAAAACCTCTCGACCCTCGGCAAGCTGAAAAACCTGGAGCTGGGGGGCAACCGGATTGAGGAGATCGGACCGGACGCCTTCACAGGCTTAGACGCCCTCCAGGAGATCTGGCTGGGTAAAAACTCGATCCCGCGGCTCGTGAACCTCCACCATCTGAAGAGCCTGCGCATCCTGTCGATCCAGGCCAACCGGTTGCGGAAACTTGAGGGCCTCGACGAGTTGGTCAACCTCGAAGAGCTCTATGTGTCGAACAACTTCATTGCCAAGTTGGAGGGGCTGGAGAAGAACGTGAAGCTGACAACGCTCGACATCACGTCGAACAAAATTGCCAAAATAGAGAACATCGGGCATCTGACGCACCTGACCGACCTGTGGGCGTCGTTCAACCTAGTCGACCAGTCGTTCGAGTCACTTGGTGAGGAGCTCAAGGGACTGACTCAGTTCGAGACAATCTACCTGGAGGGCAACCCTATCCAACGCAAGAACCAGACGTCGTACAGACGGAAGCTGATTCTCACGCTGGGCCCATCTTTGCAAAAGATCGATGCCACATTTATTCGTGGTTGAGAGGTGGAAGAGCTGATGATGATCTGCACGCTGCGCTTTTTCTTCGGCGCACTGACTGGTGTAGTACGCTGCGCTCAGTCCTGCATCGCCTACTCTGACTATTCTCTTTAAAGTCCTTATATACAATTATATCTTAACAAAGCGTTATGCTTAATTTAGACTGGTTTTAGGCTAGCATTGCAAGGGACCATTAGAGACGGTAAATGATTGTCAGTATCAATTCGGTTTTTAAAGGTTTTCTTCATCAGATGCCTGCCTTTGGAGCCTTGAATATATATATAAGCTGTATACGTGAAAAACTATAATATTGAACAAGCCAAGAACTCTGAAGAGGAGAAAGCGTGTAAAGCTCGACAGCAGCGTACAGTTGGTTGAAGTTTCTGGTCGCAGCTGCTTTTCATGTTGAGATGCTCAGAAGCAGAATTGTCAAATTGTCCAAGCCGCGATTGCTGGTTAACTTTTCGTCCAAGGCTCCAATCACTAAGGATCAGCCGGCCAACGCGCCCACTATCTCACAAGATGTCTCTAACAAACAAAAACTGTTCATCACCGATCCGATTTCTCCAGGCTCAATTTTTTTCCTTCCCAATGGTACGAAAGTGTTCAACAAGCTGGTCCAGTTCATGAAGTTACAGCAAGAGCATAGGTTTGGATTCAAAGAAGTTATCACGCCCTTGATATACAAGAAATCGCTGTGGGAACAGTCTGGTCACTGGGAAAATTATAAGGAGGACATGTTTTGCGTCGAAGGTCAGGACATTACGAAGGAGGAGTATGGTTTGAAGCCCATGAACTGTCCCGGTCACTGTCTGATCTTTAAAAAGTTCGATTTCTCCTACGCTGAGATGCCAGTACGATACTCTGATTTCTCACCGCTTCACAGAAACGAAGCCTCAGGTGCTCTTTCTGGTCTCACTCGGGTACGAAAATTCCACCAGGACGATGGCCATATCTTCTGCACTCCAGAGCAGGTGGAGGACGAGATCAGCAAGTGTTTGAAGCTTATAGATCTGTGCTACTCCAAAGTATTCAAGCTTGGCAGCCAAGAAGAGGACACATTATACTCCATGGAACTTTCCACAAGGCCAGAGCACTTTATTGGGGACGTCAAGGTGTGGGATCATGCTGAGGAAGTGCTCAAGTCCATTTTAGAGAAGTCAGGTAAGCCTTGGGAAATAAACGAGGGCGATGGTGCGTTTTATGGCCCTAAAATTGACATCAAGGTCAAGGACCACAACGGGAAGTCCCACCAAGTAGCTACAATCCAGCTGGATTTTCAACTGCCCGAGCGGTTTGACTTGAAGTACAAGGACAGAGATAATACGTACAAAAGGCCGATCATGATTCACAGAGCTGTCTTTGGGTCGCTTGAGCGGTTTATAGCAATGCTGATTGAATCCAACAGTGGTAAGTGGCCGTTTTGGCTCAATCCTAGGCAGGCAATGATAATTCCTGTAAATACAAAATTTCCTGAGCAGCTGGACGCTTGTGAAGAGCTCTGCTTTCACCTCAGGGGCGAAAACGGTGAAAATTCTGAAACCCCAGTTCAGTTGAATAGTTTCCATTTCAACGTCGATACCGATTTCAGAGCTGAACCGGTTGGTTACCGGATAAAAGATGCGCTAGTCAAGAATTACTCGTATCTGATCATAATAGGTGAAAACGAGGTGAAAAGTGGGAAGTACGCTGTTCGTACCAGGAATGACAGAAAGCTGGAGCATCTGACAAAAGAAGAAATATTTGCAAAGTTCAAAGACCTTGAAACAGAATATTTATAAATAACGCCGTAAAAAATCAATTAATCCTGTAAGTAAATAATCATAAATCGCTAATTGTATAGTTAAGAGTATAGAGTGGTGTGGTTTGGTCAATTTTGCCTGGCCATATATTTTCTGGCAGGTACTGACCATTTTCCTCCAGAAATTGTTTCCGAGCCTCCAGGTCTTGAACGTTTAACTCGTTCAGCTGTTGTTCACAGCTCTTTAATATCGCCTTCATTTTCTTCCTGGTCGCCTCGCGCCTCTTAGCTTCGAGTAACAGGTTGTGGTAGCTATCTTCAAACTTCTGGTAGAATTGGCACAACTGGCGCGTCATCTCCATGTCCTGCAAGCAAGATTCCTTGAAAGTGGAGATCAGTTCAGAGATATCTTTGAAAATTTGCAAATATTCATAGTACTTCTCAAATTCCGTGACCATTTGTTTGATTGATGTGTGTAATTGGTCCTTCTGGGCCGTTTTCCGGCATATTATCTCATCGAACGCGATGAGGACGCCGTCTACATCGGCCACAGTGTCTTGGAGACCACCCAGAATATCTCCCAGGTCCTTATTGTCCCTTTTAACAATATTTAGAAGCTCTTGGTAGTCATTTTCTGAAATTTGCCTGTCCCGTAAAAGCTTGCATTTATCAAAGTGCTCTGTTAGCGAATTTAATATGTCCACCAGCTCGTGTTCGAGAGTTTCCCATTTTTCTGGCAGAACCTCTGTGATGCTGTGTATCTCTTCCGAGTTATCGCCAAATGCAACATCAAAAGATTCCTGCATTTTTTTTATCTTGTCATTCAGTAGCTGATCCCCTACTTTCTTGACCATATTTGAGTATTGCAATCGAATGTTCTCAATCTGTCGCTCGATTATCGGGATCTCCTTCAATTTGTTCTCCAAAAATTCAACATTATCCTTGGTGATAAAATCACCCAGTTTGCTGTCTTGAATAAGATCGTTGTCGATGGCGTCTAACTTGTTCACGTTCAAGACTAGCTGCTCCTGGCAAAACTTCATATCTTTGACCAAATCCACCAACACATACTGAGTCCATTCCTGTCCTATCAAATGTTGCCCAATACATTGCTTTAATATACCATTATATAGAAATTTGGCTTGACTTCTTATACCTTCTACCATGAAATGGAGAGTTGATATTCCCTGTTGCCAATGGTTTAAATCGATCTTTCTCTTGGATATTCGCAAATTTGTATCTTCACAGATAACTTGGGCCTCTATCAGTATTTTCCTGGCATTATCAACGTATATTTCAACCTGCTCATCATTCATTATGGTCAATTGAGGCCTTGCAGAGTTCTAAGCTGTGTCGATGTTTTTTGAATCAGACTACATACATATTAGATTACATCCGATATTACATTAATGTACGTGAACAGAATAAAGGCGGAAAATTGGAAGTAGTGACTTAAAAGTAACCAAAATAGAGCTAACTGCGAAAGCTGTTCTAATATTGGGTTTGAAATGTCAGATTCAAGTGATGAGCTGGCTTTTCCATCAACTAAGAAGCGTCAGAAAATAATGTTTAAGAAAGGACCATCTGTTGTACTTAACGGAAGCCAAGAAGCTAAAGAACATTTCCAAAACCTCTCCAATGAGCAAAAGCCTGCATCCACTGGGCTTACAAAAAAATATGGTATAGGTGCAAAACTGATGAGTAAAATGGGCTATGTGGAGGGCTCCGGACTTGGCAGGGATGGAGGAGGAATTGTAGATCCCATCCAGGTTGAACAAAGACAAGTAGCTAATGCTGGGCTTGGGATGTTCTCATCGGCCTCTCGGGGCGATTTAAGTGACTCTAGTTTTGATTCTGACAGCAGTGATGACCTAAATTTCAAACCCCCAATGCGATTCGACAATAGTGGAGTGCAAGAGGCACCGCGCAAGACTAAGCATAGTACCGCTGACCTTGACAAAATAATGAGCGATTTGGCCCAATTGAGTCTTCAGTACAATCTTAATCTCCGAACTAATGTTGATATATTTTTGCAGGATACCATTAAACTGGACAAGATTTCAGAAATAGTTTCCAAGGTCAATGTCATCAAGGAAGAACTTCGCGAAATAGAAACTTCAGCATTCGACCTACAGAATAAGTTCATGGATATGGAACATGAAGAGATGTTATTGGGCGAGATAGAAGCACAATCGGAATTTGATGATTTTGAGAGCATCAAGGAGACAGTATCGAGCGTTCTCTGCTTGACCGATGATCAAACTGTGGATTGGATCATTTCGGATATTTTCCGAAATATCTTGCATGGCAAGACAGATCCTGATTATATATGTAAGGAAAACTGTGAATTACCTTATATCTTTGATCTCATAATTGATATGCTGAAATATAGGATGGAAACAGACGTTAGTAAACTAAACGCTTCACAAAGTGTCCTGTTCCGGGGAGTAATGCCACCAATACAAAATTTATGTGAGAATTTTGAGGTGAATAAAGCCTCTGTTGGTCAAATTGTAAGGGTTTTGTTTGACTGGGAGTCGGTTTTGAAGTTTATTGGTTCATTTTCATACGTTCTTCATAAGTACATCCACCCCGTTATCATGAAGGAAATCAAAGCATGGGACTTGACTGAAGACTCGGAATATCCTTTGAGAAGCTGGGTCTTTGATTTTATTGCCATTTTCGATGATGAAACTGTTGATAGGATAGAAAAGATGATTATTGAGAAGGTTAAGAACTACTTCAAAAATTGGCACCATCGTGAAAGTAAAAGCATATCTGAATCCAATCAAACGTTTATCAAGAATATTCTTGGAGAGTCTAACTTTTTTGCTATATCAAGGGAATTTTTCTTGCCGAAATTTGTGGAGAAGTTATGGAACCAATACTATGATCCCATCCAGGAGCTCGATCAGTATGACGCTATTGTAGGTGACGGACATTATGACGATGGCTCTTTTCATTTCTGGTATACTTTGCAAAAGAATCGTTATTTTTTCACTGAAAATGACTATAAAACCATAGTGGATTGCGCTTTCAATGAAATCAACAAGATATTATATCAATGGATGGTATATTGTAACCATGAAGATTTGAACCACGCTGAAAATTGGTTTAAATGGTTTATCTCAAGATGTCTATCCGAGAGATTACCAGATGCAGAAGAACTGCGAAATATCAGAAAATCGTTGCAATTTTTAGATACATGGAAAAAAGGTAATGAGAAACCAATCCATGATGAAACTATTAGGCTAGAAGTAGAGTTGAATCTCGATTTGGGTTCTGATGAAAATCCAAAAAGCTTCACACTCAGTAATATTCCAATGCGGGAAGTACATGTGACCTTAAAAGAAGTATTAGAGGATTATTGCGAGCAAATGGGCTATTCAATTAAAAAATTGCAAGGTGATTTTGCCCAACTGCATTATCCTAAAAATGATGTTAAACTGGTACCAGCATTTCAGATTACAGACGGTAGAAAGCAAAGAAACGTTGCTATCCACGACGATATATTCTGGCAATACAATGACAGTAAGCAATGTTATGAACCTTCATATTTGTTCAACTTGAAAATGTGAGATAAAAAGATACAGGAATAGTAATACTTATTAAAATGTAGATTGTTATATACACGACATTCAAATTTTACCGGACACAAGCACGGATTTGTATAAACACAAGGTAAGACATCATCAAAAATTGTGGCTGGTTGTGTCGCAATAAACAGAGTCATAATCGTTTTAGTTCTGAATAGTCTTTGACTTTTGTACCAAAGGCAGAAGAAGATATTCCGATGCTTTGAATATCATTATTTATCATCCTCAGTCGGATTTCTCAAAGGTTTCTGATTCTTCCGAGGAAGCAGCAGCAGACTTTTCCGATACTGTGACTTGGTCAGTGGTGCCCTGGTTTTCGTTCACAAGCGGTTCTGATGACGAAGTTGCATCAGTACTATTCTTGATTGGATCAGGTGTGGCATCCAAATTTTGTGGTGGTTCTCTTGTGGAATCTCCAGTTGATTCCTTTGAGATTTTTTGATTTTCAGAGGGTTGCCTATTACTGCCCTCTTGCTCGGCATCTTCCTCGTCCTTCAATTGTTCAGCATAGTATTCTGGATATCTGCGGAAGCACTCTTGCATACCCTGGAACTTTTCAACACAGTCAATGCCTTTAGGATCTGCTTCCGAGTATACGAAACATGAAAATGCCGCCTTGAACTCTTCTCCACATGGTCCATGGGCCATTCCGCCAAGACAAGGACAGTCCCAATTGATCTCACCAGTGTCTGGGTTGTACGCACCCTCTTGTTTTGCTTCTTCGTCAGTCTGGCTCAACTTTTTAGTTTCTGCTGCAACAATTGTGCTGGTGCTCATTTTTTCATCTGCATTAACGTCCTTTTCAGATTGTGAGCTCTTCCCAACAAGTTCCTGGGCCTGCTCAGTATGGTCTTCCATATTGGCAGGTACCTCTGTAGAATTGTCGGAAGAACTGTCGAAAGAACTGTCGGAGGAACTGTCGGAGGAACTGTCGGAGGAACTGTCAGAGGAGCTGTCAGAGGAGCTGTCGGAGGAGCTGTCGGAGGAGCTGTCGGAGGAACTTTCAGTGGGACTTTCTGAAGAGCTGTCAGAAGGCTCATCTTTAGCTGCGCTAGTATTGGAATCTGGCCCAGACTTCTCAGCCTCCACAGGTTCCTTGTCATTCACGGCTGGCGTAGACTCTGTCTTTGCCACAGCGACTGTGTCGTCATTAGATTCGGTCTCGTCCCCGGCAGTAGTGCCCTCACTGGCTTCCTCTTCTACTGGTACTGGCTTCGACTCCTGCATGGAAGGCGTTTCCTCAGGGTCATCCAGGTGTCTCGCTTCTGGAGTATCCTCCACCTGATCTGATTCGGTGGAAGCCTGAACAGTCTCGTTATCTTCAGCTTTGTCAGCTTCTGGAGCTGGGGATGCTTCTGACTCTTGAGCAGCATTTTTGGTGACTTCTTCCTCCTTTTCCTTCTCTGCCTTCTCTGCAGCAAGTTTTCTAGACTCACGGATCTTTCTCTTGACAATGGGTGCTCCCGCCAGATAGATACCGATTCCGGCCCCGACAGCCGTCAAACCTATCCTCTGCCATTTTGATTCCGCCTGTCTGCCTGCAGATATGTATGATCTGCGTAACACTGCAGTATTCGTAAAACGAGGCTTCGATGTCAGTCTGGTAGCATACCTCCCAACGTTCCTTGCGGAGTTTAGACGAAGCATCTCTCTTTGTACTTTTTTGTTTGCAAAACTGTCCGACTCCCCTGTCAATCAGATTCCTCAGCAACCGTGTCTCTACACAAGAAATACCTCACGATAATGCACTTGTCCAGGGAATTGCACAGTTTGTCTTATATATGTGTATAATTCGCCTAACGAAAGGTGCTTTTGCATTAATAAGTTGGCAATCTCCAACCCATGGCAAGCAAGTCGTCCCTTTATACGACAATGTTTTGCTACAATTGGAATTAATTGTTCAACAAGAGCTAACGAAACCATGTTCACAACATAGCAGACACGAACATTTTGCTAGAAAATAACCGTATATTGCTGTGGTGAGATAGAAGTGATACATAGTGGGCACTCTGTTGGTTTTTTCCGCATCGAAAATTGGCTATTTCCCCTGACGTTTAACATTATTCTGTTACCCAGAAAACTATGAGAATATATTATATTGGTGTGTTTCGCAATGTGGAGGACAAGGCTCTGGAATTGACTGAAGTCAAGGATTTATCACAGTTTGGGTTTTTTGAGCGCGGTAGCGTGGGGCAGTTCATGACCTTTTTTGCAGAGACCGTCGCGGGAAGAACCAAAGCTGGACAGAGGCAAAGTGTTGAGGAGGGAAACTACATTGGCCATGTCTACGCACGTTCAGAGGGCATTTGTGGTGTGCTGATCACAGACAAGGAGTATCCCGTAAGGCCAGCATACACGCTGCTGAACAAAATCCTTGACGAGTATTTAGTCCAACACCCTGCGGCAGACTGGAAAGACATTACTGAGACAAATGAAAGTCTCAAGATGCAAGAGCTGGATCTATACATCAAGAAATACCAAGATCCCTCTCAAGCCGATGCGATTATGAAGGTCCAGCAGGAATTGGACGAGACTAAAATTGTTCTTCATAAAACTATTGAAAATGTGCTGCAAAGAGGTGAAAAGTTGGATAATCTTGTCGATAAATCGGAGTCGCTGACAGCGAGCTCCAAAATGTTCTACAAGCAAGCAAAGAAAACGAATTCTTGCTGTGTTCTCATGTGAGTGGCCAACGAGGAGAAACTATAACTAGCCTCCGAAATATACGGGTCTGTAAACACGTAAACTACATAGAGCTAATAAATGTGAAATATTTAAAAAGATAATCACAAGGACATAGTGTTTCGAATTATTATAGAGGGTGTGAGCATTACAAACTGTTTTAGTGAAGCAAAAAAATTCGACCTCGGTGAGGATTGAACTCACGATCTTGCGATTAACAGTCGCACGCCTTAACCAGCTTGGCCACGAAGTCTGTACACTTGTTGTTGTTGTATTGTTGACTGCGATGTCTGGCTTAATCTCAAGTTGACTTAGTGTAATTAACTGATTGTTATTACACGGTCTTTTAGTAATAGAAGCTTGTTCTTT
>JANIWU010000073.1:0-60088 GCA_030705145.1 Hagleromyces aurorensis | reverse complement strand
GCCAAGCATACCTGCCGCTTCGACTAATGTTCCAATTGCTGTTGCCACGGTTAACCCTGCCAATAGATTCTCAGCCAACCACATTACTGTTCCTATGGTTGTGCTGCTGGGGATATTATTTCAGTGATACATTCACAACTCCCATTAAATTATCGATTTTCGATTTAATCAAGTTATAGCCTACAAGATCACTGCTATATCCCGACTTTGTTCTTCAGAGATTTGTAAGTCTCTCATGTTGTTACTTTAATATTCAGATAGACAGTCATTAAAACACCCTTGTCTCCAATAGGCATTAATTAATATTTAGATACCCTTTGACCGAGGTTCCAATTTGGTAACACTGTTCTACCCAAAAGTTTTTTCAGTTATTGTGCAATTTCATACAATTTCATACACATTATGGACCTTGTGAGGGAAATCCTATCCCAAGGTTGCTGTATTTATTCTGTCTCCTGGGTGAAAAGAGGTGGATCATCTTCATAAGATAAACTTTCGAGCGAGTATTCCTACAGTATTCCAATTTATACCTGAATAGTTGTTCAATTGGATAAAATACGTAATGGTTTGACATGAGAATATAGTCCAAAGTTCTAGCTTTTCTTCGTGAATAACGTTCAAGAAGTCAAATAGCTTTTAAATTTCTTGAACTAGTCCTTTATCGATGCTCCAACCTGGCTAAAGGAGGGCATTTGATTATATGTAGTGCAACGTGACTTGCGTATTTGAGACCTCCAAACGACAAATAGTGCTAGCTCTGCGTCTCGGCCAAAAAAAAAAAACGTAACGGGAATCTGATGCCAGAGGGTCAAATATGACACGATATATCGGTTCAATTTTTATTCCTTGACTGCACATGTATTCTGGTAAACGTATCGTTGGTAGGCATGTTAAATGTTCGTCTTCCTGCTTAAATACGTTCATGTATGCTCATCTTTCTTCATTCTACCCGAAGACGAATATGTATGCCCATAGTTCCCAATTCTGCTCGCAAGTCTGTATACTTCTGGTGATTCACAGCATTTTGATAGCCAAATGCCTTCAAAAGGCTCTAATATGAACATTTTCGACATTCCGCTAGCCGAGACGCGTTTTAAAGCCTTGTTACAGGTGTTGTACATGGTAAGTTCGTTCTTGTTTCACTCAAAATGGTGCTATAGTTTAAACTCGAGAACCACATGGCTTGTTTTTATATATTGCCGGCTCCCAGACAGTATGCAAGAGATGTTTAGCCTGAACTGTCTCAGGGCGGAGAGTACGCGCATGTCTATTTCCAGCAATGATCAGCGTTTTGAGCGCTTAGGGAAATTTTGTTTACCGTTTCTGGTTCAGATCCATATTTCCTGAGAAGGGAAGTGTTTACCAATGTCGCGCACCAGGGAGGGTACCTCAACTTACCGTGTCCTCGTGGTTGGACATGCTTCCCAAAACCTAACCAAACTACTCAGATGACATATCGCAACCAAGAGCTATTTCCAATCATGTCTCCTATATTACTGGGACCCAACCCAGTTAGGCATACCATACAGACATTACCACTTTTGTTTGTCCCGCATTCGGGCTGCGCGGCTAACCGCTGGACTTCTGTTTTGGGAAACGTGCTTGGCGACCAGACTTCGTTATATACGATATCAAACATCATTGACAAAACATAATAATCGCTTTGAACGAACATTAGCTTCAAGGAAAAATGCTTGTAGTAATATCAATTGGTATGCATATTCCCAGCATTCAAAATGCTCAAACCACCTCCCCAATTTTATCCAGCTAGTATTCACTTTCTTGCTGCCAGTACTCGGCAATCTATTATGGCGGCCTCTGCCGCTCACGCTTCTTCCGCGCAGCGCTGTTTTTCTCCAGGTGGTGACGAATCTTCCAGAAAGCCGATCGCGGATTTTCCATATGTTACCCGCACGCCAATACCAAAGTATATAAAGCGCGGGCTCTGCGCAGCTCCAAACAGCCCGAAAGCTCCAGGACATCGCTCGTAACCGCACAAGCACCACCACCAGCAGAAACTAGCACAGCATCAGATATGGCACGTTCCAGAGGAGGCTCCAGACCCGCCACAAGACCAATGTCGAGACCGACGCAGACGCGTTCGGCATCCACCGTCGCTGCCCCAGCAGCGCACGCCCCAGCGCAGAGTGCGTACAGCCACCCTCCAGCGGCAACCCAGCAGCGCCAGCCGGGCATGTTTGCCCAGATGGCTTCGACAGCGGCCGGTGTTGCCGTCGGCAGCGCTGTCGGCCACACCCTTGGCGCTGGACTCACGGGCATGTTCTCTGGGTCCGGATCAGAGGCAGCTCCTGTAGAGCAGCAGACGATGCAGCAGAACCAGGAGCAGTTCAGACAATGTGATGCCGACGCACGCAATTTCACCCGCTGTCTCGACGAGAATAACGGCAACTTCCAGATCTGCGACTACTACTTGCAGCAGCTCAAGGCCTGCCAAGAGGCCGCCCGTCAGTACTGAGCATCCGACCCTATTTATAATATTCCGAGACTTTATTTAAGGCTAGATACGCTACACCTGTGCATAGTAATGGATATACCAGCGATTTCATAGAAAGTTAGAACAATGGAGGTTTGTAGAGACCTCGAGCTAGTGTAACGCCGGTTTACGCAATTGGTACTAGCACTTGGAGAAGAGTGTTGGTTTGGCTCTGTCCATACGGCTTTTATGCTGCAGGCAGTGGTGATACACCAATCGTTAGTATCTGCTACCATTGCGGGGATTGATGAGTGCGTTTACTCGGGCGGAACTTCTGGCGTATTTCCCTGGTTTTTAGCCTCAGAGAGCTTTGAAATCGACAGAAGGATGGCTGGTCATCAATACGAGACTGTGGGGGTTGCTAAACATGCAACCAGTTGCTTCTGGGATACTTGAAAAGAGTTGTATGCGAGGCTTCTCACGGTACCATAAGCCAGGCAGAGACTTAGTTCTTGGCATATCTGCAGGCTTTGGAAAAAGTTTGAAATTGCTTCAAACTATGAGAAAATTTATGGGTTGAACCTGGAGATGAACTAACTTATTACCAGCGAGATTTATATCATGATTCTGTATCTATTTTAAACCACACAGCCGAGAAAATTAGCTTAAACAGCGAAAACAGCAAAATTTGTATGGTACATGGTCTTTCATGCCCTGCTCAGTTCATTTCGGCAGGTTTTGAACAAATTAAATCATATATGAACAAACCAAATCCTTTATTCGTAAGTCCCGCCCACCTAAAAGCGCTCATTAGAGTATAAAATAAACACAATGGACCGACAAGAAGCTCGTCCTGCGAACTAACGAAAAGTTACAACTATCAAGTGGATTCTCTAATTTTTTTTGATATTTTTTTAATATTCTCTTCAATTTTCTGATAATTGCTGACATTTTATAAACCCTAACCATATGCGTTGAGTTTAATTCAGAATGACTTCGATGTACATTTCTGAACAACCAAAAACGATTTAATGCTGCATCCACATATCGATAAAAGTGTCTGCCTTATTATTTGCGAAAAGAAAAACCGCCATATTTTGATTAAATCTCTTTTCAGTTATGCATATCATCGTAGACAAACTCTCAGACGTAAGCATTTACAATCCAATTAGAAATGTGCGAAATTATACTGTACATAAATAATGACATCTCAATCATTACCTTCATTTAATTAATCATCTCACTCTGTGTGAGAAATTAATTCAAAAACAATATTTTATACTTCTGGCACAGTGTACATAATAAATATCCTCATGCAAAGCATAATAATAATACCTTATAAATCATTAGACCCATTATTATCTTTTTAAGATCATGTTTACCGTCTGTGAGCAAGTTTTGAACTTGTGTTTTTTGGTTGTACAGTAGTATAGTTTCTTCAATACTCAATAAATTATAATCGTAAATCATAATATCAACTGAGAGGCTCCAACTCAGAAAAACTCAGACTTTAGAGCCAATTCGAAAGCTCAAGTCCAACTATTCAGTAACTGATAGCCAAAATAGCTCAATTCAAGGCCCGAACCCATCATCGGATTTGGATATGAGGCCTGAAAAGAGGCTATCCGATGTCCGGACCATATCTAGCTGGGGCCTAGAAAGCCGCGGGATTGCCCATATCCCCCTGTACTCGGTAGACCCACTCCGTGCATTTACACCCTTTCCATTCTTAGTCTATCCAAGTATTGAACATTTGAGTGTGATAGGCTGTCAAGAACGGGTGATATTATCTCCTTGTATTCCTGATATTACTGGCACCTCGATTCATTGCTTGCACTCAGTTAATATAAACATCAATTACGTTCTTCTGGGCAAGAAGCACTCACTAACATTATAATAAACTTATCAATAAAGGGCCACTAATCTTATTCCAAGCGACCCAGCCATCCGCCCTGCAGTTATTTAGCAATCTCATGTAGTTTTGAATCCTAAATTGGTTCCATCACCTTTGAGAAGTCTGTTTCAAGACTATAATCTCGTCTTTCAACCGTTCTATCTCTTTATTCTTTTCCCCCAGCAAAATATCCATCCTGATCTTCTCCTTCCTATAGAGCTCACGCTCTTCCAAAAGTCTCTTTAAATCGTCCGCTGTCTTGGAACTGGACCTAACGGCGGTCCGCTCTACGGTCTCTCCTTTTTTCGCACCAACTGGTTGTTCTCCTGGTACCGCCACCTTCTTTACGTTAGCGTTGCGACTATTGCTGCACTCAAACTCCTCCAGCCTTGTCAGCCGTTTGTACGACTCATCGTACACAGCTTGGTCGAACACGCCTGTAGTGAGCAGCGTGTCAAATAGCTGGAAAATATCCACAAAAATAGCATTAATCGTCTCCACATATTCCAAGTATCGCAATAAATGGTTATACTGCACACCGATAGAGCGTACTGCGGCAAGAACGTCCTCTGTCTTTGTATATCGCAGTTCGAGAGCGAACGTCTCCGCAAGAGCCGTTCGAACTTGCTTCAAATCAGATTCGACGTTTTGCTTCTGCTTGAGCGTTCGGCGATAATCCTTTTCAATCCGTTCGCTGACCTCTGTCAATTCCAGCGATTCCTTGGCCATTTCGCGACATTTGCCTCTTAATGAGATCACTGCATCCTTGTAAAACTGTAGCTTATCCTGGCACTGCAGCGACTTCTGTTCTAGGGCACTTTTTGCGTGGTACGCGAGACTCTCAATAATATGATCCGGCAGCAAAAGTTCTGTATGTCGTTCTGCCCGCGGGATACCCAGGATATCGTAAAACTGATCTAGTGATGAACTTTCCTTACACCTGCTAAGGGGGGCATTGCTGGGCCACGAGTCTAACTTGTTAATGTGTACCACAACAGGTTTACAATCCTTGCTAGATCGCACGCTGGCAAAATCATGCGTCGTCTGCGACCTCACCGACTCTCCCGGATACTCTAGATTATCCTCCAACATCGAGTCGAGCAGCTCATCAGAGCCGAGACTAAACGAGCTGTCGGAACTATCAACACTGCACAGTGCTTGCAGCGTATCTGGCACTTCCTGATCCTGTTCCATGTCACTGAATTCGTCTATCTAACGAAAATTGTCCTATTGTAAATTGTCCTATTCGCTCGAGTAACAGTGATCTAAGCAGAGATCTTCTGTTCAATATGCATATCCAATAACCGTCTATTTCATTTCAAGAGTAAGATTTTTAAAGTTGCCAGGATTGTGCGTTCTCGTCCATTGCTCTGCACTGCGCTGCCGGAGTTTGTGTCAATCAACCACGAAACATTGTTCACCTTGCACCACACGGCTGAACGAAATACGGTTATAAGCAATATGCAGTAAAGCATAAACATATTTCTCCACGGTTGGGACGAGGTCTACGTAAACTTCTTCCAGCAACGCCTCTTCTCATTGGCTTTATCGGCCTCAGATGTTGTGCCCTCAACAAAACAATCTGTACAACTTCGGGCCTCTATTTCAAATACCACATTACCAGAGAAAATTACAAAGCTCAGATACTCACCAATCCCGGCTAACTGGTAGTTCAGACGTAAACTGTATCTTTTCACAAGGTAGTCATCACATCCTTTATTCTCCTGCTATTCTAACATCATCGTGTACGATTGTTGATCTAAGGCTCATCTGTTTATACATCAACAAACCCAACAGACAAGAGCAAAGGAAGGAACATTGCACAGACCAGAAACCAGAGCTACCGTACAGCATTGGCCATCCATGGACTGCAAATAAAAGATCTGAAACCTTTAAAATTTGCGACAAACGAGAAAAAAAAATATGCTGGCAGGCCTATGGAAGAGAGGGTTTTGCGAAACTCGCGTTGTACGCCTCGTGGTACCGAAGACTAGTACACTGGCACTGCCAACCCCGGTATGGCCGAAATCAACACCAACGATCGGACTAGGATGGCGCTCTGTTCACACAACACCTCCAAAGAGCCAGACAACCCTGCTTGGCGCGCAGAGCAGACACACGGTTTTCAGCAAGATGAGCCTGAAGAGCTTGAAGAGCGAATGCCGATCCCGAGGCGTCAAAGTCACCGGTCGCAAGGCAGAGCTCGTTGAGCGTCTCCTTGCACACGACTCATCAAATGCAGTCAGAACGCTGCATTTGAACAGCCCTGCCGGCCGCACGGCCACCGCTCAAACCAACAGGAACTTAGGCAAAACGGCACGCGAAACGCCCAAAACGCAGCGACCTGTGGCACAACAGGAGAAACCAGTGCAGACCACAACAGAAACTGCCGCTAAGGAGCTAAAGGTCGGAGACGCAAAAACCCACGCTAGAGGTACGAAATGCGTCTCTGCAGAGGCCCCCACAGGCGGCTACAGCGACCTGCAGGCAGGCCAGGAACTCAGCGGCAGGGACAAACGTCTCCTAGGCACGTTTGCAGTATTAGTGGGTCTTTGGTGGGCTGCTGGCTACCGGGAAAAAGAGCGAACAGCAAACCACCCTTGACTACCGCTTTTCAGCAGAGTCTGCAGACCTGTAAATATTCTTCAGTTCAGGTGGCACGACCAACACAGAAGCCATTGAGCCGAACTTTTCATAGTTTTAAGTATATGCACAATTTTCAACCGATATCATAGTTTACTTCTGACCATTTCAAGCCTCTTGATCTCGAACACACGTCTCTCAAAGGCTTTCATGACAAGCTCCGTGACACTCTTTGCAAATATCGACGAAACACTATTGTAGAGTTTCGATTTGAACTTGAATTTTAACAGCAGCTCAACCTCTGTCGAGTGTGGCCGCCGCGGGTGCGCGGTAATTGTCCATTTGGAACACAGCTTGTCGAATAGACTATGCGTCAGAGACTCAGCCACAACAGTATAGCAGGGATGGTTTGCGCCGGCAATTTCCTTGCAATGCACGTTGCACACAAATTTTTCGTCGTACTGCTTGAACCCGACCCGCAGCCCAGCGACGCTTGGTTTGCAGTTGGTGTCGCGCTGGTTTACGAACGACTCTGTGCAGTACGGTATGAACCTGTGGTAGTCCGAAACCTCGGATACAACGTTGTACACATCAATTGGCGCCGAATTGATGGTCTTGAGTAAGACATAGCGTTGTTCCACACTTTCTGGCAGATGCAAACCGAATAGCGGCCTGGTTCTTGGGCGAAACGCCGTCTTCAGGAACTGCCAGTTTTGCTTCAAAAATAGCGTCGACATTGAGTCTCTAACCGTATCTTGTATTGTGATCCGTAGTAGATCTAAGAAACATCAACAACAGCCGTTAATCGGGCTCGCGACACCGTTCAGTGGTTCTTTATCTTTTTGTTGTCGGCGTCTTATTCCTCATATTCACTTAAATTAATGATATGCAATAGGCTAAAATAAGTGTTAATAGGCATCGCGAGCAGAGCAAAATAAACCAGAACACACAGCGTATTACAGACGTTAATACCAGATTATAGTATTAGAATTTATTTCTGAGTGGTAGCAACATTTTTGGAATGTCGTTTGAGATCGATTGGTCCGATTTGGAGACAGATACCGTTTTGAACGAGTCCATACAGAAACATCTCAACTCATACATCAGTTCGATCCAGCTGCCCAGCTATGTCGGCAACCTGCGTATTATCAACTTTTCACTGGGTAGGGTGGCGCCCAAGGTAACGCTGAAGGATATTTCTGAGCCCCTTGAGGACTTTTACCAAGCCATCAACGACGATATGAAAGAACAAGGGTGCCCACAAGAAGACTATGCCAAACCGTCAGCCAATGACGTCCAGATGCTCACACAGGTCGAGTACAACGGTGACTTGCTGATAACACTCGAGGCTGACCTGGTACTGAATTATCCGAGCGACAGTTTCATGACACTGCCAATCAAACTGACCATCAGCGACCTGGGGATTCACTCTCTGTGCCTCGTCGCATACATGGCGCGTCAGGTTTTTATCAGTTTCCTTTGCGACGTTAGCGACCCACAGCTGGATACGATCACCGAGTCCTACCTTGACCCCAACGGCCCGCTGCTGACGCCGAAGCGGTCACTCGAGAGGATTTCCATCCTGCGTAAAATGAAGATTGAGACCGAAATGGGCCACCAGATTGCGACCGAGGGGTCTGTTCTACGAAATGTCGGCCAGTTGGAGGAATTTCTCTCGGAAAAGTTCAAAGACATCCTGCGCAAGGAGCTGGGCTGGCCGAGCTGGATTAACCTAGACTTATCCGATCGGGTATCGGGCTGAGAGCGGGATATGAGAGAATTCCTACTAGGCACCAGTTCGATGGATCAGACACGTCTTTGCAATTGCAACCGCTTTTCAAGCTCTCGAAGCATACATGTTGCAACCGAGAGAGATCTTCACAGAACGCCTGAAATTAGCAGACGCTCTGGTTGTGGCTCATGCGCGTTGCAGCTAGAAATGTGGTATTAAAATTGAAAGATAGACAGCAGATGCAGAATGTGTCATTCGGTAATGCTGTGGTCTACATTTGTGAATTAGTACCAGATAATGTGACGGTAGATACCCTGTCCTGGCCAGACTACAAAGAGAGATAGAATATGTGAACTAACTAATCAAATTGATATCAAAATTTCTTTATAGTGATGCAGTACGGACGTTAATATACAGGATAGATCCCAAAGATGTATTAAAGATGCGAATATGTGGTTTTTAAATACGATATTGCTCCATTGTCTGTCCTCATCTCCTAAAATGTAGACAAAGCATCATAAAAACGCCAATTTTTACACTTCATGAAGATCACACGCATACTGGATCAACTCTGTGGGAATATTTTACCGCGAAGAGTTGTTACATTGGTTTAATCAATAGTAGCCTAACCTCCCAGGGCCACAATTCTGAAAAGAGAGCCAATGCTTAATCCATTATATTTCCCGACTTGGCAATCTAGTTGAGTTTTGAAACTTTTACTCCAGGCTTTTAAAGTATGCCTGAAATGCGCAGTTCCTCGGCGCATGTGCGGCCTTCTGGTGGCTGTACTACACATTGATAATTTCGGAAAATGACGTTCAGAAGTTGTCAGACCTTTTGCAGAGCTAAAATGGAAGAGATTAATAACCTTTACCTATTGAAGTGCAGTATTGAATTATTATTGTCTATAACAATTGCCACAAGATATAGAAAGGTTGCGAACTTAATATCAAGTCTAATCATATCCAGTAAACCAACAAAGTAACTGCTATCAGAGGATGGTGTACATTTTTAAGGCGATTTTAAATGTTTAACCTACAGCATGGAGTAAGTTATGTCAAACAACCATCATCCCGTAAAACAGATTGGAGAGGTGACCAAAATATCCTATTACCGAAGCAGTGCTTCAAAAAAATGTACATGAAGCAAAAGCGAGCAGATTTGACACAACATCTGGTCAGCGCAAATATAAAAAATTCAGCAACCAATTCCATTGGGTTCCCTCACTGGTGTCTGCCTGCTGGAGCAATGCTCTAAAGTATTAAACGAGGTACGTAATAAAATTTCGAGACAAGGGAGGTTACAGGCATTCAGAAGTCTTTGAGCCTGAATTTTGAAGATAAGTTGGTGAGATTTTAGACCACACGATAGTATATGGTCTAATTTGGACGAGAAGAAAATGTTGCCTTCGCCTTTCAATGCTTAGAAAAGCAAATTCATTTAA
This sequence comes from Hagleromyces aurorensis, assembly GCA_030705145.1. Lineage (NCBI taxonomy): Eukaryota > Fungi > Ascomycota > Saccharomycetes > Saccharomycetales > Saccharomycetaceae > Hagleromyces > Hagleromyces aurorensis. Next base: position 50,001 of record JANIWU010000073.1, on the reverse strand, counting down.
CATATCCATCAAATTTGATATACCAAACGGGTCTACAACAAGTATTATCCCTTTTTTGTAAGATCTGAAATATGGGAAAGCAATAACTCCTCAGCGATGATTATCGCAAAATGTTTGCTTAATCTTTAACCTTCATCTGCTGACTCTGATCCAGTGGACTTCTTATCGAAAACAAAGCACCTTATTTCCAATGAATCTAAATCTATTATTTCCAAATAATTGGTTTTCTGGGTTTTAGGAAGAAAATAATGGGAATCTAATGGAAGTCATTTAGTTGAAGAAACTTTGCCAGCTTTCTCACGGAAGCAGTCACTATTTGACGAATAGAGTTATTGACTCTATACAAACTGTACATATTGCTTAATTTCTAATGAACCACACTGTAAGTAATGCACACAATAAACCAGCCACGCAATAATAACTCTGTGACCGATTTCCCCCACAACAGATCAAAATAAAACACCTGTAAACGAAAATATGACTACTGTAATTAGTCAATATGAACATTTGATTTAAATGGTGTCAGTTTCGTGTCTCGGATCATATAAATCCATACGGTTGAGAATGTGGCAGAGTCTTCTAAGTTTCATATTTTATCCAAGTGGATTACTGAACAGGAATGCTTCCTATCATGTATAACATAAAGTGCGATCTTTGCTCCTTTTCTGGTCTTAGCGTAAATCAGCACGTATTAATACATAAGCAAGTGAAATAAAAAAGCATTGGCTTTTCAATAATTAAATACTATGAACAATTTTTGGTATGCCTCGGAATAAAAATGCTTTGACTGAGAAAGCTAAACGTTGTAGCAAACCTTACACTCGGATTGACGGCACTCTTGAGACATATCTAAGGTTTTTCACGGATGGATTTTTATTGTAAATTTTGCCATTAAAGATAATGAAGAGAGTTCAGAATAATAAATTGACGGGAAATAAAGCTGGAAAACTAAACAAACTAAAAGAAGACTCTGAACCTTCTAAATAAACCCACTGTATTGTAATAATGCGTCTGCAATTTTACACAAAAAGAGAACAAAATTGTGGCAGGTTGTGGCAACAAACGAGAGCTTATACACTATTTTATTTCGACCAAAGCTAAACACAAGCGAGGGTTTTAAATAGTTCCACCTTTTGAACTGATACAAAAAAAAGGTTCCTTGGAATTCTATTGTTTAATCTTCATATTTTTCGAAAAATCTTCCATTTGCCCTACTAGGAACATGTGCATCACAATTGACATTATTCCGACCACTGCTACATCCTGACTTATCGCCCCCTTTAATTGGGGCATTGACACGAGCATAGGAAGACCAAGCACCACATTGAATTTCGTTTTGGGGCGTTCTACGGCAATCTTGTTTTTGCATATCCATCCAATACATGTGCTGCTGATACCAAACCTGTCCAACATCACCTTGCGTAAAGGTGCAGGTTAAACTTCCACCTTTTTGGACGCTTCGTGAAATTTCAACTGATGTTGAAGCTCTGATAATTTTCCAATCGATTCCAATACTCCAAGAAATACTCCATTCATATGTAAAACCCCAATTCAAATTTATCGCAACTGATCCTCCTGGGTTTAATCCATACATAACACAATTGGAAATAGGAGACCAGGGACTCCACCAATCTCCTTCCTGTGCAACTTGCGATTGCTTCCACGTTTGGGTCCAGCCATCATATCCGTAGGATTTGAGGCCCGATCTTTTAACCATATCCGACTCATCTGACTCAGTAAAATTTGAAGGAGGGATTAATGTCAAATTATAATAAACCAAACCCGTGCTGTTGTCGAGAACAACGGATGTGGTATTGGCTAAAGCGTCAAAAACATCAAAGAGAGTTGTATTTTCGCTTAATACGTAAAATTCGTGTTCTTAATTATAATACAGACTGTCATTTATGGATTTGGGGTCTATGACAATATCTGTTCTTCCAGGCGAATCGATGTTGTAAGCCATAACGTTCTTTAATAGGCAAAGAAGGCAGAAAAACCAAGACCATTTAGAAGCGCTTTTTAGTGCAATTGCATTGTTTTTTATACTAGCCTATTTAATACCACATAGATACGCTCTTGTGAAGTTTCCAATCTCGTCTGAAGAGTACTCGTATGGAGAGTCCCTCCCACAGGAAAAATTCTGCCACCACGTTTTCTGGTTTACTAACATTTTGAATTTTCAACAGGTTTGCTGTATTCCATCCATGACTCTTTGATATGAAATGGAAAGGTTTCCTTTTGACGATGGACAGAAGAGTACATTATTTATAGGTAAAAATTCTGAATGGGAGTACTTCAAATTCTCAAATGTTTTGAGGTCGTTTTACTCCAGCATCAAAACATTATCCAATGAAAATCTACGCTGACTGTAAAAGACAATCGGAAAAGACCACTTTTCTTGATTGAGTTATGTGGAGAGTTCACCCTGGTCAGCAAGATCATTTCTAAAACTTAAAAGTGTATACCAGATGCTCAGCATAGCTCAGAATTTGGTCAAAAAGGAAACTTGTTTGATTGAGAGCAGCCTAAACCTTGTCGCCTCAACAATGTGGAGTTTAACACAATCTGAGCTGATTGGGGAAAATTGCAGCAAAATGTACCAAAGCAACGAAGGATAAGCTGAATTCACAGTGTGTTGCTTTCCAAAATTCTCTATCCAGTTTTGGACATGCTCGATAAATGGTCTGATGTAGTGCCTGGATTTGAATTACTGATGCCTTTCTAATTTCTGTTTTCATTCAAACACAACAGCCTTTATCTATGAAGCGACAATGCCTGTTGTCCTTGTTGTGCTTGTTGTGCGTGGTTACTTGATTGTCTCCCGCTGATTTAGTCAATATATTCTTCAAGCATCATGCAACACCATGTTAACTAGACTGCCCATGGCATCTCAGAGCATTAAAGAGACTGGACCCCATATGGCACTACAATGAAGGACGCCAACTTCTATTATTTGGATTTCCCTGTGAGAATCGGCTGGGACGGCATTCTCTTTCCAATGGGGGTATGTTGCAGCCATTCGGCTTGACTGTCCTCGATAGAGAAAAACGACCAGATAGGACAAAGTAGTACAGGATTACTTTTTCATGCTCTACTTGAATTTTATGGATACCCTTGGGGCGATGGTGGCCTGTCTACCTAACTTTCAAAGAAAACCTGTTCTTGGAGTTGGCAATATTGAAGAGGGGAAAATGAGGAGACCTAACTTCAAAAATTCGGATGGGTGTGTATCATTTTTTCAAGGTTACCATCTCAGTACTTTAGGGAGATTCGTTTCCATTAATGAGTGAGATATTTGTTAGATATTTGTTAAACACACGGACTAACTAGCTACGAGTATTAAGGATATATATCCATGAGGGGTGGAGTGCAGGAAAGTGTTGACCTAATAGCCATACTGCAAATTTGAAAAGAAAATAACCAGCAATACAGAAATCACAACCGTCAGATATGACTTCCGTAGTCTCGAAGTGCCGTTCTTTGATCGCAAGCGGTCTTTTTCAAAAGCCCATCCACAACTGTAAGCGTCGCTTAAATCAACCGGGGAGCTGGCGTTAAATGTTAATACCCTGTCGTCTCCACACACGAAAAATTATTGCTCTGTCATTACAAGTTACAGGGTCTTTCTGCAGCGACGGCCCTGGTGGCTGAATTGCAACTCCTCACCCACATGGAAGTATGGAAATCTTGTGTTAGTATATATAGACAGCCTGGGTAGAGCATACGATAGGCTGGGCTCCAGCGGAGAAATTGATGGATCCCCAGAAGAGGAATTCGCTGTGTTGTGGGAATGGTTAATATGAAAAGAAACCACCATCAGACATTCTCGAATATTAATCAAAATGTCACCTGAAAAACAACACGATCTTTCTAGTATCTTGACGATTATTGTCGATTTCTGGCCACATCGGTTCCTGCGTAAAAGTGGCAACTATTTACTTTTCTAGCGTAGATGACTATCTTTGTGCTGGATCCTTCAATTTTCTTATTCGAGATGCACCGCTGTTTCGATGATTTTAAGCAGGAACCCTTATCGAAACGTTTACCGGAGCACTCCAATCCACTGGCCACATTCTCATCCAGTATAATGGGGTGGAGTCGTTGTGCGACTGTTATCTGTGCCTGGAGCCAGGGGTGTGCATGTATGAATAACAGAAATCACCCAATTCAGCTACTACTGACACCTGATGACAATGGCTCTTTGATCTGGAAATCATGAGGCTCTCGTCAGCACAGCGCTCTGATTTAGCAGGAAATTTCGGGCCTTAATTGGATATATCAAATCGGCTAGACAAGCCCCCGTATGCTGTTGGAAATATCAAACTGGCTAGTTAAGCCCCATATGCTGTTGGAAATCATTGTATGACTCTGTAGCGTTCAAAATTCACCGAAGAGAAGACATTGTCTCTCCACTTCAGCTCTGAAGGTAAAGTTAAGCTACAAGCACTGGTTGCAGGCTTGATATCAGTTTATTTCTACCATATGAGAAAAGATTGCAACACTATACAGACACAGTGTGAAAACGGTGCGTCCACTTCTATTGTAGGCAATCTTTCTTTCTGCTAGGCCAGATGTCAAGGCACTACGGCTGCTTTTTATTTCCCGAACAAGCCCAACGTTCAGCCGAGAGATTGGGTGTAAAACATCGTACTATGCGTGTAAATTTACAAGAAGGTGTGGAAAAGCGCTACCGTTTGTTCTGTTGATGACGGAAGCTGTTTTTATGCCTGAATGACTACTACTAGAAGGTTCTGTTGCAGTTGAGTCTCTTTTTTTGGGGACGGGAGGGGGGTTTCGAAGTACCGATTGACTTCGATTTGCCTGATTTCATTCCCTTAATAGCTCTGGCTATCTTTTGCCAATGCTGTTTCACAGTCGTTCAGATTCTGCCGCTCATGAATTGTTTCCGACTGAGCGCCGAACGACGAACTGTTCATTTGCTGTCCATCTCCTGCCGCTTTTCTGCTTTGGGCAATTTCATTAGAGGTTATCGTTACGGTTGTGTTCAAGCGGACATTTGACCGATCTTCCTGACATTTAATTTTGAAGTGTGCTTCTCAAACAGTCAAATTAAAAGGTGCATCAAAATTCAATGCTTCTCAAATTTTTGTTGCCGATAATGTCCATCCTCTACTGAATGTTGGGTGATGAGCTAAGCGTGAACTGCCGTAATTTATTGTCAAAGCCAATTTAAATCTGCCAAACTTGCTCGAAGTCGATGCAGGAGGTATTTTGTTTTGGAACAAATTCTGCTAACCATGCTAACGGTAGAATTGAACTCCAGTACTGCCTCACTCAACAAACTCCCTTAAAGATGGCAATGGTCAATTGAGACGCAAGTGTAGATAAAACTACGGTTTTCAATTATGATCTGACTTTCACGGCAGTTGCTGTGCTCTCGAAGCACATTTTCCAACTAAGAATGAGACTTCTGCAAAAGTTTCAGCTGGTTTAGAATACTATTTGTCCATGCATAAACGCCACATTTCATACTGCCACCAATGCTATGCTTAAAATTATGCTCTTGATCACCAAGTTACATGTTTGTAAAAATAACCGGAAATGTGTCAATGGAACCTATAGTCTTTTGGTACAGCCATAATGGACAGATGCACGCTAGAGACAAATTTGAGATGAGATCAGAGGCAATAGCTAGGTATCGAAAGCGGTATTTTGATTTTTTAAAAACAATAATACTGTATATTAGTATGATGTCATCAAATCTTGAAACAAGTACGTCGTGAAGAATACCAGCCAATGAGAATTTTGTTGAAGTATCTTGCACTTCGAGAAGTTGGCATTTCTAACTAGGATGAAATGCACTAGCGCTTGTCATTAATTGAAAAAAATACTATGTTAGACCATCATCGATTAATGAAAATAGCCAAAAATGGCTCTTCTACTAATTTCTTGCCCAGATTGATTTCTTTTCTCCAGATTAAGGTACAGAATTACCCAATTTGTTCTATTAGCCGTTTCCCTCATTTTCAAAGAAGTACTTCTCTTATTTCTGATACTTGCCTCGGCATATTAACCTTGGAAATGGAGTTGGGGTTTAACAAAGAGAAACATGGTGAGGGCAGGACCACAGTGAAACGTTTGAATCAATGTAAGGTTGCATTTTGGCTTTAGAAACATGCAAAAAAATACCAAGCTGCCTAAGGAAGTGCCGATAATGTGTTCGTTCCAGATATGGAGACCTAAAACATAGAATACTGAGACTGTCATAGAAAATATCAATAAGTTTTCTAAACTGTTATTCATATATCCCCCCATCTTTATTCTGAAACACTAATGTCTGATTATTTTGCTTTTATGATGAATTAAAATTATAGTAGCATCACTATCATTTTATTGCGGATCAGAAAATATCGAAAATACCTCTCTGAATGGAAATACAAGTATGGAGAAACGGAATGGGATTTACTTTATTTTTCTTTGTTTCTCCGCTATCAAGCTCGGTTTACCAGTACAACAAAATCTTTGACCTGAGCGTGGGCAATTCAAGTTTAAAAATAATTGTGCTACTTCCACAAAATTTCAAAAGATTTTAATTCCTCATACAACTGCTGGATAATTGGTACCCAGGCGACACTTATGGCATTTATTGAGTATGGCCCTGCTACGCAAGTGCTTCTAAAATCACCAGAGACGAACTAGGCCACATTAGGTGGTTAGAGAATCATTTCAGACTCAACCACTCATCAATCCCGGTCGATATAATTTTTAATTTATTTTGGAGAACTTTCCAATACTGGAATACTAGAATTCTTTGCTAAGGACCAGAAAACATTACATGACAATCACATTTAAACACGTGAAAGGTAGGTAGTAAATTATTGCCTGGTATGCTTTTGCTGAAGCTTGACTATAACCACACCATTCAGGACAACTTGACATCTGAATTATTTCAAGAATTTTCCCACTTCTCTTGGCTCTAATGTAGGAATTATACTATCGACTTTATAGCCAAACCCAGCTTGGTAATCATAATTGATCTGCCCTGCCGTTTTCCGATCAGACTGCTCTAAGCCCCAAGACAATCTCTGCTCGTGTTGACCAACTCTCCCAATGGTGAGAATAATACCAGCTCGTTGATATATCTTGGCTCGGTCGCGGAAACAACTCTTGTCTATGACTGTTTTACCCACTCTTTTGTAGATATTTACCCTAACATCCACACGTGATACTCGTACACGAGATTAGCACGTGTTATATGTATATTATGCGAAACGTCTGGATAGGTATAAAAGCGAAGACTTTTACGCTTCTAGAACCTTAACCTTTAGATAACAGAACCAAGCTTTAATATAGTCAAAAAGGACATAGCTTCATTTAGAATAATTATAATTATAATACGTCCCACAACAGAGGACCGGCCGAATATCTACACTTTTAGATCACGTGTTAATTGTATGTATCTCTTTTTGGAACACTGAAACTGAAGGCGGTGTGCCCTTATATAGCACGTCAGATAAAAGATTAACAAAAGGTACAGAAGCATCAACAGGATCCGTCTAGCAAGTACTGTACTGCAAACACGTCTGTATTGACCGTTGTCAGGCTAGCCTTTGCTCTCCCTTTCGAGCGAGCTACCATTTCTATCACTTCCGGAGTTTGGCCAACCCAAACGAGCGTACAATGGATATCTACGAGGACGATCCCTGGAGACGCAAAAATGAGTTCCAAGAGGCCTGGAGCTCTGCAGGCAGTGCTGCCCCAGCCTCAACTGCAGTAAATACGGGCCTGAGTGCAGGCCTGGGCAATTTTTCAATTGGCTCCGCGGTTGCCAATGACAATGTGGCTGAAGTCGCCATCGAGGAGAGTGTGTGGGACGGCCCCTTGCAGGCCCCTACAGCGGCCAACACAGTCGATTTCGGGAGCAATATTCCAGTGGTGAGCATGGATGACAGCCAGCAAAACTCTCTGAACAACATCTTCACGCCTTCGGCGGATGCTACGCAGGAAAACGGGTCCACCAGAAACAGCGCTGAGAGGGCACGCGACAACGAAGATCTCAACGAATGGATGGCCAAAGTGCGCCGGAAATATGAACCCCTGGGTGTTGACATTGTCCTGGTTGAAGAAATCCCCGAAAGAGAAGGTCTGCTCTTCAAACACACCAACTACTATGTGAAGCATCTGGTGGATATCCCGAACACCGACCCACCCAAGGACCGAACGGTCATCAGAAGGTATTCTGACTTTCTGTGGCTGCAGGAGGTTCTGCTGAAGCGGTATCCTTTTAGGATGATACCTGAGTTGCCACCCAAGCGGATTGGCACGCAGAATACGGACGACCTGTTCATGGAGAGAAGGAAAAGAGGGCTCACGAGGTTTATCAATCTGGTGAGCAAGCATCCCATACTTGGGCAAGACGACCTTGTTTTAACCTTTCTGACGGTTCCCACGGAAATTTCGAGCTGGAGAAAGCAGGCGTCGTACGACACCTCCGAGGAGTTCGCAGACAAGAAGATCAGCCGCGACTTCATGCGCATATGGAATAAGGACATATCGAAATGTTGGAACGAGGCGGAGGGCTCCATCGACAAACTCATAGAGACTTGGTCCAAGCTCGGGTTCCTCATCGAAAGGCACGAGAAGCGGCTGAAGCACATTGCCCACGAGAGGAAGCTGTTCTCGACATTCATAGACGACTTTGCGAACGAAACGCCGAAGTTATATCCTGTAGAGCAGAGCAGTACGATCCTGGACGTCAATAACCACATCAAAATCATCGAAAAGCATCTGCTGACAATGAACAAGCTGACACACGACGAGGACAAGGAAATAGCAGAGTCGCTCGTCCCTAAATTCAAAATTTTTATCGACCTGCTGCTCTCGCTGAGGAGCCTGTTTGAGCGATACAAGCTTATGGCGGGCAACAATGTTCTGCAGCTGCAGAACCGCGTCAAGATCAACACTGATCGACTGGAGGGCATGAAGGGCAAGCCGGACGTCAGCGGTACAGAATACGACAAGATCCGGCTGCTCATACAGAAAGACAAAAAGTCGATCTTGGCCCAGCTGAACCGGGCCTGGCTGATTAGGGAGTGCATCCTCGAGGAGTTCACGATGTTCCAGGAAACCCAGTTCATGATCACGAAGGTGTTCCAGGACTGGGCTAAGATGAATGCCACCTACTCCGGGCTGCACCTCAACGAGTGGGAGAGCCTGGCGGAGAATCTGGAAGATATGCCATTACTATAGAAACTTGCGATATAGCCTACATAGACGTGTACAGAGAAGAAGTGCGCCGAAATGTCGTTTATGCAATTTTTTTGCTCGTGTTGGTGAACCCGACACCCTTGATGGTCGCTATGAAGTCTGCATCGTCGTCTGTGGGCCTGAGCAGCACCTGGGTGCCGAATATCGTCTTTATGTCTCTCAACATCACAACGAACCGCTCGTCGATTTGCTCCTTGGATATCCTCAGTCTTCCGATGTCCTCTTTGCCGATCACCATGTAGGTGATGGCGAGAGGCAGTTGGTTGCGGTCGACCACAACTGCTTTCGAGATCTCCTCGAGCAGATGCAGGGCCACCTTGGTCCCGATGTCCTCGGGGACGTCACCGGCGTCGCCGATCTCCTCGGAAAAGTAGCACCAGCCCTTCTTGGTCTCTGCCACCAGCGTAATGCCCCAGCCAGGGCTTTTGCCCGAGTTTTCGCCTCGCCAGACGTCTGCTGTGATGTTGACCTCGCATTTGGCCTCTTTCAGTGTTTTTTTGGCGGCGTCAATCATTCTGTTCACGAGTGAAGGACTCACTCTGGTCGAGTACGCCACGCCTCTGACGGCCGTCACTGGCGGAGCCTCGAGCTCATGTATTGTAAGTGGCTGTGCAATCAGCGAGTCGACGACCAGATGCACCTCGCCGCCGCCCAGCGGCGGAGACCCGCGCTTCAGCGTGTGCAGCGCGACCTCGCGGACGCCGAACTTCTCCATGACGGGCATCAGCCCAAACTTGATGGCATCAATGCCCACGTCGTCGTGCGATGCCGTGATCCCGCGGAAGAGGATAGAAAACTTCTTCTTGGCAAATGGTGCGAGATAGAGCATCGGCTCGACAAAGTATCCCACGGGCTTGGTCGGTGGGCAATTGTGCGTCACAGCGCCGCCGACAATGATGCCCGGCTTGTACACTACTGCTGTACCGGTGTAGGAGATCTCAATAACACTGCCGTTCGTCACGGACTCGATCAGTCTGAGAAACGACACTTCATGATCGCGCAGACCGGGGTTGACGTCGTTGGAGCGTATTTTCTGGATTTTGATGGGCCGTCCCGAGAGGGTGGCAAGTATGATACGGTAACGGAAGTTCAGACTTCCCTCCAAAAGCAGTGTCATTATATATACCGCTGATCTGTCTTGGGTTTTGTTCTGTTTGCTAGCTGTTGACTCTGCGCGCCAATGCAATTTTTGAATGCGATGAGGTAGAAATTTTCTGTCCGACAGGATAATGATATTTTGTATGTGGGGTGTGGGTTCTCGTGAGGTACGGCACGGTGTTGGCACTTCGGTGTTGGTGTTAGCCGCCGAGCCACCAGCGCAGAAAATGTCCTCATGGTGCGGAAAAACTCGAACAATAGGCTGCGCCAATTGAGGTATTAGGGACATGCTGGCGGCTGACACAGGCACACATTCCTGGCGGCAAACAGTTCGTCTTGACTCTGTCTGCACTTCGTGAGGCCCTTTGGCCCTCTTCGGCTCGTATCACAAATGGGGGAGGCCCTTTTACGGGTATATAAAGAGGAGTGTTTATACAACTCTAAAATGTTTTCCTATGAATACTGCTACTACAAGTCAAGAACGGAACAGAGCATTTGGGTCGCGTGCAGGTGTAGAGCGATTCTGGTGCGCTGTGCTTGGTACTATAAATTACGCTGATTGGTGGACGGAAAAACTGTCAGTAGTTAAAGAACTGATACAAGTGACCTGTTGATCCTGGGTGCTTTGCCTGAGACGTCCGTGCTTTTGTTGTCCTGCGGTTCCAGGTGGAGAACGGTCATATTTTACTTTGGCAGGTTAGAATCCGGGTAAGTCCCTGAGACCCAGGCTTGGATAGTTCGGCCAGTGCACATACATAATTGCATCGCTCAAGTTGAGCGTTAACCAACACGAACCGCAATGCAGGCGAGCGTGCAGACACAGACAGACAGGAGCCGTTCTTCAGATTCGCCATGAGCAAAGAGACTAAGCAGCAGGGCTCCCCCTCAGAAACGCCGACGTTCGATCTGGGGTCGCAGACGACCACGCCCAGCGCGCTGCCCGTTTCGACCCCGCAGGCGTACACAGTGCCGACCGAAACCTACCAGTCGCTGGCGCTGCCCAGGAGCTCGTCACCAACCACCAATCTGAAGCAGGAGAAAGTTACCGAGAAGCAGGTAGAGAAGTCGCCAGAGAGAAAAAGGGCCAAGCCTGCGGACCCAAACAAGATGCAAGACGTGTTGTTCTCGGCAGGTGTCGACATCAGAGAGGAGGAGGCGCTGCTAAGCTCGTCCGTGAACGACACCAAGTCACAGAGCCAGCCCCAGGGGATGAAGATCCCAGACCACCCACCATTCCTGCATCCGGGCCAGGTGGCCACGTTCATGAAGCGAGTCTGCAAAGAGAACAGCTTCCCACAGAATTTCAGCAAAAACCCGGAAATTCTCCGAATGATGTCGTCTGCCTGCGAGGCGTATATGCGGGACGTCATCACAAACGCGATTGTGGTGTCGCGACATAGGCGCAAGGGCGTGCGGGTCAATTCTGGCCGCAGGAGCGAGGTCTCTGTCGCGCTGCGGGACATTGCGCTGCTGCAGAAGCGCGAAGAAGAGGCCCGCGTCAAGAAGCGGATTGCGCTGGGGCTTGAGAAGGAGGACCTCGAGAACAAGCTGGACTCTGAGGAGACACTACACCGTGCGTCGAACGTCACAGCAGGCCTGAGGGCCGGCAGCAAGAAGCAGTACGGCTGGCTGAAGTCGTCCACGAACAAGACTGCGTCCGTCGGGGCACGGACACAGGGCAAGGTGGCGGCCGCCATAACGGCACGGGGCGACATCGGGCTGAAGTTCCGGGAGGCCAGAGAGGAGCCTGGTATTGTCATGCGGGATCTGCTCTTCGCGCTTGAAAACCGCAGAAACGGCGTCCACAACGTCATATCGAAGGGCTACGCGAGAATAAGAGATTGAATAACTTTACATATAACAGCTCAACAGATGCAATAGAACTTAGGTATAAACATAACTAGCAACGAAATATAATATAGTATAATTGTGGGAAAACCACAGATTTTTATTCAAGCTGGGGATAGTATCGTACATTTTAGGCCGTTGGTGCCCAGAACACCAGCTAGAGCTCTTCAGAATAGAGAGAACACCACGGCAATTAGGTTCATAAAGGTCATGATTGTTCTGACGCCGCTCGATTCACCAGCAAGGTTAACAGCGCCGTTTCTTCTCGAGGAAGTCCTGGTAGAAGAGCTCGTTGACTCAGATGTCGAGACAGACGAGGCGCCAGTTGCGCTGGAACCAGACTCGGTCTTGGAGGAGGACTTGATAGCTGAAGATGATCCAGAAAGAGATCCGGAGGCCGCAGCGTTTGCGTTGACCTTGCCGTCAGCAAGCGTACCGTTCCAGCAGTAGTTGGTGAAACATTGCTCACACTCGCTTGGAAGTGTCGCGTTGGAGCTTTGCTGCTGGCGTCTGATCAAAGCACAGGCAACACAACCAGCGAAATTGCTGTCCTCAGTCAGGTTACCCATGGTTGTGGCTTCGAAACCGTTTTTGATCATCCCGGCTCTCTCTGCCTCGGTGTAGGACAATTTGAAAGTACTGGTGTTACTCAAGAACGAGTGGTAAGAGTTTGGAATGTACACAACCAGAGGTGGAATATGGTCTAACTCGGTCAAGTTTCTAGCATCACAGCCGAAGAATGTTGGTCTCTCTGAGAGTCCGAGCTGCACGAAAGTCTCCTCGTCTGGGACGTATGGGAAGGCGATACCACCACCCTGCTTGGAGAACTGGCGCTCGTAGGTCGAGATGACCGAGATACCAGCTGGCCAGCTTGTTTTGGTGTCTGCAGAGTTGTCCAGAGCAAAGATAACGTCCACATCACGCTGCTTGGTTAGCAATGGAGCCAGTGGGATACCTTGGGAGTCCTCACCACCGTCAGCCAAGTATAGGTATTCGGACGAGGATAGATCGGGACTCACGTCATTCTTGGCAAATTTCGTGTTCCTGAATGGGTTGGGAGTGTAGTCACCAACGTCCTCGTAGTCGTTTTTGATGTCGGTCGTGAACAGATCGTAGACGGAGGAGTTCGATAACAGTAGCGCAAACATTCTCACGAAGTCTGGGCTGAACATCATGGAGGAGGTACCCATGGCGAAGCCGGCATTGTCAAAACCTTCAACACATCTGTCGTCGTTCTCTGGCTTACCGTTGTCCACACGTGTGCCCAGATACTTGATGTCAGTGAAGGCATTTAGCGAGTAGTCCCACGAGCCCATCTCGAACGGATTCAACTCGAACACGGTCGAGTTTGTAGGTGCTACAGTAGTGTATGGATGTCTGAAGTCTGCCACGACGATGGGGAGTGGCATCTCACCGTTTTTGAAGACATCGGCTTCTCTGATGTCAGACCATAGGTATGCCTCGCCCGCGTTAGGTAGCGATGGGAAAAAGCTGTAGGATAGCGCACGGCCCCAGTAGTCGGCTAGCGTTATGTTGAAGCCTGTGGCCTTCTTGGTGTCTACGGCGTTCGTCACGTTGGTCCATCTGTCAGTGCTGTAGGTGTAGTTTGTGCCACCGGCTGATATGAACGACTGGGTGATGTCCCAAATGGAATTCTGTGCGCCCCAGCCGTCGGTAATCTCCTGAACCGACGTCCAGTTGTTGACGGCCAGTGTTCCAACCAGCCAACTGCCGCCTGAGAGACCGGCAAGATACGTTGCACCCTGCAGAATGCCTCCCAGACCACGCTCGTTGGCGCCGACAGTACGGTTGTCCAATGCCGCTACCATACCGGCACCGGAGAGCATGGCACGGTAGCCACCTCCAGATGCAGCGACAGCGACTCTGGGAACGTTGGAGGTATTGGAGCTGAAGTACTGCTCGAAAGCAGAACTGTCAGAGAAGTTGGCAGTTGCGCGTCTGACAAAGTCCGATAAAGCCAGTCTGGTTTTCTCGTCTCTGGCCTTCAACCATTCGGTCTCGTTGGTGGACAGTTCGTCGGCGCTTCTAACGAAGTTGCTGTTGCTGGGACAGCTTACGTTGGAGGGTGCGTAGCCATTAGAGGGAGCCCAAGCTTCCGCGGCGGCCAGCATTGATATTAGACCCACAATCTGCTGCAGTTGCATGTTGGGCGTCGGCTTGAGATGTCTAGTTGGTGGTATGCGAGCCAAAACTGCTGCGACGCAACCAAAGGATGGCGTCGAAATCCGCTCTTCCAACTATTTATATGGGTCGACCACTTCCATGCAGACACATGTGCTGTCAACAGTCCAAGCAGACGTGAACTGGTGGGATCTGTCCCCGCGGATTGTACTGCAGTATCTGCTTACAGGAACAGGTTTCCCCAATTTATGCTCAATTCCTCCGTCTCGCCTATCATCAACAAGAACATCCCGTAGGGACGGCATCTGAGCAGGTCTCACTGAGTGCCTTTCTGAGTGTTCCGACGGCTTCGTCGCGGTCCAGACAGCACGACAGAGGCTGTTTACACTGACAGAACGGGGTTTATTATTATGGAATATTTCTTGTTTGGGTTCCGGACAAGGAAGTTTCCACTTGGAGTCTTCTCTGGGTTCGGCATTTGAACCGAAATAAACACGCTAAAGGAAAAGTTTGTTTTCCAACAAAAAAGCTCTCACTAAAGCTTTAGTCATTTCCGCACGCTACGCCTTTTCTTCCGCTGGCCGTTACACAGGGTTCCTGCAGCGGATAACAAGAATGTATTGTTCTTGGCAATATTTCCCAAAAAGGAGACTTAAATTCTTTCCATTCAAATCTCACATTAGTAAACCCAACAGGAACCCAAAGCGAGCCCAGAGAAGCGCACAAATCAATGGTCACCACAGACGCTCTGCGAGAGAGAGCGCCATGTCTACGCAATGATCAACATTGTACCAACAGTTCGTCCTGTAATACGCCGTCAGGCTGTGCACCGAGCGCTTTGTCTGGTGCCATGCACTGCAGGCCACAACGCAACGCGGAACCGACACTGCCCCACAGTACTAACAAGATGCATTACGTCAAGACGAGGCAAGTCGTGGCGCTCGTTCCCATGCGCCGCGGCCTTTACTGAGAAGACCGCCATGGCGAAGATTGTAGCCATTGTTGTCTGAGAAAGAAAGGTGGTCATTTAACATAACACCTTTAGGACCTACAAAATTGTTGGGTTCTTACAACTACATCATAACAAATCGAAAACTAAGAAAAAAACAAACAAGTCCAGTGGCACAGTCGCAGTTTCGTTCCAAGAAACAAATTACGGCAAATTCCGCGGGCTGACAGGCCATTGCCCTAACAAGTATACGAGACGAGCGCCCCGACAGATTAGGAGCTCCTGCTCCAACAATATTTGTCAAAGCACTTCTTGCATTCTGCAGGAAGCGGTGTCTTGGTGCTTTCTTGCTTCCGCCTGGCTACTGCGCATGCGACACAGCCTGCAAAGTTGGGATCGTCGGTGAAGCTGTTCATAGTTACTGCATTGTATCCATTATCGATCATGCCGCGGAGCTCGTCCTGCGAGTAGTTCAACTTGAAGGAATCGGTGTTGCTGCTGAAGGAGACCTTTCTGTTAGGGAAGTACACAATCAATGGAGGGACGTGGTCCAGGTCGCCGAGCTCATCGCTGTTGCAGCCGAAAAAGGTGGGTCTTTGGTTCAGGCCTTGCGACAAGAAAGTCTTCTCATCCGGAACGTATGGGAACGCAAGTCCTCTCCCCTGGCTCGAAAATTGGCGGTCAAAAGAGTTACGGAGTGCTTGTCCATTTGGCCACCTGTCAGCAGTATCGTCAGAACTGTCAAAGGCCAATATGACGTCAAGGTTCCTTTTCTTCTGTAATAGAGGCACAAATGGGATGCCCTCTCCGTCTTCAGCACCATCGGCTAGATAGAGTGTGTCAGCTTGTGTGATTGAGGAAGTCGAGGCTTCTGCGCTGACTTTGGCATTTTTGAATGGATTAGGCTTGTAAACGGCGATATCCTGGTTAATGGCATCCAAAAATTTTAGAAATCCGGTAACCAAGCCATTGATTAGAGGAGGTAGGTTGAGATTTGGGGTCGTCATTACAAACAAATTGAATAGAGATGATGAGGTGCCCATCACAAATGCTGCATTGTCAAAGCCCTTGAAGCAGCTTGATCCACTTTTTGGTTGCCCGTTGCTGACCTCTGTACCAAGGTATTGCAAATTGGTGAATGCATTCAAAGAAGGGTCCCATGAACCAAGCTCCCAAGGGTTAAATTCAAAAATGGTCGAATTTATGTTCACAATCTTTGAATTAGGAAATCTTCCGGTAGACACTATAATAGGCAGAGGAATGCCACCACTTTGCAGATAGTTCTTGGATTGCAGATCGGAGTATAAAACGGATTCACCGAACTGAGGATGGAATGGAAACCAATTGTAGGCTAAAGCACGACCCCATAAATCTGTCATAGTGGTCTGAAAGCCTTTCAAATTCTTACCCCAAACTGAGAGGTAGATTTGGAACCAACGAGTGGCGGTTTCAAATATGTTCAGACCGCCTGGTGTTATGATGGAGTTCTTCAGGTTCCAAAGGTACTTATCTTTTCCTATGTTGTCATAAATGCTCTGCACCGATGTCCAGTCATTCAGAACAAGGGAGCCGACCAGCCAGCTGCCGCCGGAAAGACCGGCTAGATAGGTTGAGCCCTGAAGAATACCTGATAGCCCATTTTCATCAGCGCCATTCGTGCGATCGTCGAGTGCGGCAAGCATACCAGCACCTGTCAGCATCGCTCTGTAGCCACCTCCCGAGGCTGCGATGCCAACTTTTGGAATAGTCGAATCATCATCGAATAGTGAAATGAGGGAATTGTTGGCGAAGTTAGACGTAGCACGCTTGAAGAATTTTTGAAGGGCGGGTTTTGTGTTTGCGTTTCTGCGAGGCAACCAATCGAGTTCGGCAGGAGACAGGTTGTCACCACTTCTCAGGAACGATGGAGAACTTGGGCAACTAACTTTACCTGGACTGTAGTTATTTGAGGGAGATTCTCCCGACGACAGTCTCGATACGAAGAGAAATAGGAATATGGTATTGAGATACAACATGGCTGATGAACAATCGTGGTATTTTCAGAAACTTCTAAGGTGAATAAAAGGATCATGAGCCCAATAAGCATAATAGACAGTAAAATATCACCAAATTTATACGTTTGCGTCCAAGTGATTCCTAGAGCACGATGGGGGCTCTCTTTGCTCGAAAGCAGGTCAATTGGGAATGTGGGAAGCTTCCATTTGATAAGCATTTGCTCTCATTGTTGCGGACTGTCAGATACAAAGGGTTGTCGTGGCTTTGGAACACACCAAGCTACGATATTCTGACAGAGGCTCTTTATTTCTCTCCGATTACTGTTTTAGTCTGCTTGTTCAGGTTATACTGTTTGTGATCTACAATCGGTCAAACCAATGGGCCCTCATGTCCGGTAATCATACCATCAATAATTGAGAGATGGAGAATGGAGCGACATTGTATCGTTGTGAACTAAGGAGTGGCCTATATCGAAGTCTTAGACTTGATGAACGGTTCAAATTTGGGTCTTGCTGGCAGAAAGTCGGCACATTTTCGAAGAAACATAATTTTTGGTTGAAAAGGGACATTTAGGAGCTACCGTAAGGAAGACACAATCTCCGATTATTAGTAGTGTGTGAACAATGCTGTGGTCACTTTCAGCGTTTGCAGCAGTGCCGGATGTGTAGGAACCATTATTTTGCCAGATTACCATATTTACCAGATCAGAAGATCCAAAATCTGTCTGTTCAGACAGGCAAACCCACCTTTTCAGATTGTCAAGGGTTGTGCTGCTCACTTGTGTTGTCGTGTTGGAGATCCGCCCAAATGTCTCGGTTTTTACTGATGGCGTGGTACCTACGCCCATCGTGGGGTCTGCTGTGCTGTAGTGAACTGAATCTGTCCAGAAAAGGACAGTCCAGCAACCAGTTCTTGTGCACCGTTACATTGTTATGTTTTAGATGAAGGCTTGTTTGACCAGGCTCCGTGGTCGCACACAAAAGCTTTTAGGTAAGGGATCGCACGGTTCGTCTGACTCTCGAAGGGCGTACGGCGTTATTTCTTTGCTGGATCAGCGAGAAACGCGGTGCCTAATGCCTTCAGGTCGGCTTACGGAGTGTGCAAGAGTCACTGCTGGGTCTTGCGCCCTGACACCGTCTCCAGCAAGATGAAACAGCCAACAGGCGCACGGCTGACTTGTTAGCTACCCGGCTTGCGTTCGTCTGCTGCTTCCCCGCTGCACAAGAAGGTTGTAGTACATTGTACAGGAGAATTTCTATTGAAACCGGCGCTCTTGATGGCTTCGGCATACACCCTATGAGGTTTTCCTTCTAGGATGAGAAATGATGAGGCTGCTTTTCCCCGTTTCAGATTTTGCATGCTATATTGGTAATTTTCATGATGCTCTTTTGAAACAGGCATTGTCCATCGATTAGGCAACTTCTCCTGAAAGAACAGGACAAGAAATCCCGATTATTCCGCAAAACTTTGCGAGGTTTCGCGACCATTTGTCAGAGGTGCCTCTTCACCAGGAATGTGGGGCCATTTGGATGGTTTGCGGATGAGCGCGGTGCAGCATCTTCTCCGGCACACTGCTGTCTATTCTCTGGGACCGGTGTGCCCTTCTAGGTCAGTGGTTATTCCAGTGGCTGAATTTTGCTGTGGACACTGTCAAGACCAGTAGCTGGGACGCGGATCAGGAAGAAAGAGGCTGTTGCTCGAGGAATGAATGGATTCTCACATGGCAACTTTAATTGCTCATGCCGCACCACTCCACGCAGTCGTATACATGTTCCATGCACTCATACACACGTACCAACGCGACAGGAAGCACACAAAATGAAGTGCAACCCGACCTCGAAGTCTATTTGGTAAATATCTCTCATGTTCGTTAATCCCGGAGCCCACCGCGTACAGATTTTCTTTTGTTTTTCATTTTCCAAAAATGGGCAAAGAAGCGAAGGCCAGCTGTGTCTTACTTTGAAGATACACACTTCCTCCTCCGGAACGACTGATTTGCTTGGGAAAGATCTACGCTTGGTCTGCACTCCGGCGCTCACAGAGCATATCATCGCTTGTTCCCCGCAAGTGGGGCTGTTTGGCCACGGGATAATGCCAAGTGGGACAGCTTGTGCAGCGGACTCATAATAGGTTTAGCAGAGGCCCAGAAGCTTAAAGTTCGAAGTTGACCAGATGGGATTTTGCATAATAGCATTTGCCGACGGCAGGGGAGTGACCGCCTCTGTCTGAGGGGTAAGTGCGGGACCCAGCTGGGAATGAAGGGCGGCACTACAATCAGACCAGGGTGAAGGGAACTCTGACTGTGCCAGCTTATTCAAATAAAACAATAGATTTAGGGTGGTGGGCATTACAATAGGCTCAGTCAATAGCAGAAGGTTTGTTCTTTCAGGGCAATTAAGATTACAATAATGCCAGGGGAGTAGGAGCTTCTCATTCTTTCGGGGGCAGTCTTTAAGATTGCAGTAATTCCAAAGAATTAGGAGGCTGCCATTTTTTCAGGGCAATTAAAATTACAGTAATGCCAGGGGAGTAGAAGGTTGTAATTCTTTCGGGAGCAGTTAAGACTACAGTACTACCAGGGTTGTGGCAGGCTGCTATTATTTCAGGACAGTTAAAAATTACAATACTGCCTGGGTAGTGGAAGGTGCGATTCTTCGGGGAAACTACGATTGCAGTAATGCCAGGTTAGTAGAACCATGCCATTCTTCTGGAAAAATCGACCGTTATAATCGGGTCGGGACGATGAAAGGATTGCAATTGTGTGATGGTTAGCTGTGAGTTTGGTATCGTCGTAGTGGTTTGACAAGCTTAGTGACCGCTGATCCGCTCACCTTATGGTATCTGTGTGGCAGGAAGATCTGTGGCGTCGCAAAGCTCATGGAACGCAATCAGGTGTTGTTCCGAGCATTTTCCTGAAGACCAAAAATCCATTGCAAGAAACAGAATGTTCCTAGTTGGGCTTTTTCACTATCGTCTCCTCTCTATGAATAATAGAACTGCCCAGAGAAGTATTCCCTAGGCCTTCACTACAGTTTTTCAAAAGCAGGTTTATCTCGGGTATGGAAGCCTTGTCCCTGCGTTGCCTTGCGTGCGTCACCAGACTGCAAGAGAACGCAACCCACAAAGCAGTATCTTCTTTCGAGCTGCATAGCACGTTGGTCATGAACCGTATCAAATTACGAAAGGTATCTCGCCAATTGCGTAGTCCAGTTTGGATTGGATTCTCTTGGTGTTGTACGAGTTGGACGCGTTCACTACTCATGCGAGCAAGGGGGAGGGGGAATGGTGGCAAGGTCAAGCAGTCTGTTGATACTATAGCAAAAGAAGATGGGCTTTTTGGACCATTCCCCGAACAGCAAAAGTGTTCTTATCTGCAAAGAATGGGCTGTAGAAGCCTGTACAATGTTGACTGAGTTTTTATTCGTTATTCTGAATCGAGAAATCACAGTCTCACCACCCCTGTCGTGTACTATCAGTCATGTTTGTCTCAAAGAGAATGTCAACCTTGCCCTTTATACTCGACAATGGCAAAAAGGGAGAAGGTTTTGCACGCCTATTAGGACTCACAGTCTAAATTTTTGGGATTGTAAAGGAGTTCCTGGCATTTTAGAGTTTTTTTAATAGCGTATTCAAATGGGTTTGAGCTATAGCCAGATTCAGAAGTACTGTCGTCCTCAATAGCACTCGCAATGTTGTTATTGAAGTCATATATGGAATCTGGCTTATGCCGGTTGGTAATGTCGATGATCAAAATCAAAATACTTTAAGAGTGGCCAGAACGTACTCTACTTAATTGTAAGCATCAGATATATTTGTTGCTGTCGATTAGACCACCATTATTTACCTCTACACCCAAAGGCTTGATACCTCAGGATATGTCGAGATTTTGATTACAGAAATTTAATTTTAATGGGTTAAATTCAAATGTGATACTGATCCTACTTCGCATGCCACAGCCATTCTGTTACTCTTTCTTTGAGTAACTGGGTATCGTTTTACAGTGATCCTAAAATTGAAAATATTCTGGGATAGATGTTGCATCCTATCTTTGCCAAACTTGAACATTGTTGCTGGGGCCTCTACCTTGACTGTTAGTAGGCTTTGCAGAACATTTAGCAGTTCTTGTACTCCTTATCTCACAGTTTGGTCCAATCAACTATCTAGCAATATTGAGAAATTATTATAACTGGCAGCAACATAGACTGGGAAACTGAGATCCCACATGGTTGAGTAATCTTCACTGATCTACAGTACGCAATCACAACCACTGCGTTATGCGGTGAGAATTTTCGAAATATTGTTTCCGTCAATTGGAACAGTAAGATGTGGTGATGAAACTAGAAGCTGCACCAGGAACGAGAACATGCAATATATTTGTGGGGTCAGATTTCAGGCCTTGATCTAATTAATTTCACTCTACAACAAGGGATCACCAATTATTCAAAAGTTGTCTTATGAAGGTTAGCCAAGTTCTCTGGGCATCAAATCAGTTGTGGGTGGTAAAATGTCCGCAGAGGATATCTGCAGAGGACCGGATAGTGTACATCCTTACAGCAACCATGTAGAAAGTCCTCTAGGCATAATATGGGCAAGTTTAAATTTGAAATATGACGAAACAATGTAGAAAACCCTCCTAGTTTAGATGGTGAAGGTTTACGAGAACCAGATCATTGCAGATTAGTTTTCTGGAAACTATAAGGATATGGTTTCCAGACAACTGTGGAACATATGGGCTATGCCGTAAGTGTGAATGAAGGGATGTGTGGCTCCATATGCTGAAGCATTTAGCACAGGGTATTTTTGCTTCAACTTCATTATGAATGTAGTGTGTTCCCAAGACTGCTAGCAATTAGAGGTTATTTGTGACCTCGGCCGAATGGCTCAAAGCGTTACACTTCTGAATCTAATCAACTGGGTATCCACTCATTTGTCAACTCAGCACAGCTATCGGAGGTTATTTCCCATGAAACGCTAAGGCGCCGTGTTTATTCCGAGTTCAGGTAGGATCTACAACAGAGTAGCAGAAAATAATCACGTCTATCTCTCTTTCTTTATCTGCCAGAGATATGTTCTATTGGTAAATATATTGGATATTTTGATAAGCTGTTAATGGGGTTAGGTCGAACTCACTGGATTATGGGGAGAATTTTATTTAGGTAATTTGTGAGAACAACAATTTTGGTATTTGCCTGGTCTCAAGACGATTTTGGCGTAGTAAACCCTGCCTGTCACAGAGCTAGCAGAATTCCCTTCGAAAATTGGTATGTACGTACACTCATGCCATATTATTTTGCTTTCCATCCCAGAAGACAAGCTTCCCTTCAAGGCATAAGGTCGGAGGATACCTAACAGAGTCTTTTGTTGAATTTATCCAAACTTGTTTGTACTAAGAAGTGCCCGTAGCCGTTAGCTGGGCATTATTTGAATTCTCCGTTAAAGGAAAGTTGCCTAAACTAGATCTGCATAGAAATCGGAATAATTCCCCTATGTCCCAAAGCGGGGAGCAATAAGCATATGAGAAGGAATAGCTTCTGAATTATCACCTAAAGGTCTGTTCTCCGTGGGAGTCTAGCGTAGAAAGTCCTATACCGAGGTACATTGCCATTATCGCATTTTCCGAAGGAAGCTACTTTCCCAAGCAGGCGCAATTTAGCCCAACTTAGCCCACTTTTATTTGGACAAGTAGTATCAAGCCTAGCAATCCTCGTAAACCTGGAGAACTGAGCCAAGAACGGTCAGTAAAATGGAAGAATAGGGTCAACCGAACGGATGCACGTTTCTGTATGTTGTGGGCGATGCTCTGTTGTTTCTTGATAGAGGCACGTTTTTGTCGCTTTAGCTTGCATATTTTGAAACATCCTGCCCATTTTTGACAATAAGCTATCATCAACAGCAACGACAGAAATTACTAGCTTTGTCCATGAAATTTCTGGAGTTTGTAGCTTTCCCCGGTCGATTTTCAGCTTTTCGACTGCAAAGATGGTATTTCGATTGTTGTTTTCACATTCTCAGACTAATCATCTCAGAGGCTCTATGGAAATACTGCTTGCCTTGATGTTAAAGTAAGTATGGCTTGGTTTGCCCAATTACTGACCAATCTTGTCGATAATTGTGGTGAAGTTGGTATCAAAAATACGGAACATCAGATCAACAACTTCCTGTCGAAGACTCGGCAGCTTGACTGTACCTGTGGCATTTCCTAACGAAAGATTACTTAGAACTACTAAAAGAAGAAGGATAGGTGTGGGAGCGAGAGTGAAAAGACCTATACATATCGTGGCCTTCTTCTCATCAGCATCCGTTACATAAGAACATCAACGGCAAAAGGGTCATACCGCTCATAAACCAACCACCAAAATGACCAACAACGCTGGTAAGCATATTGACATTTTTGCGGAAGAAGCTGCGTTTTCGTAGCTGCTTCTCTTTGAAATGTCGGGGATATCGTGGGTAACTGATTTGTTCTCTGGGGTGTCACCTGGTCCATCCCAGCAATATTTTTGGAAACAGGCTTCGCATTCAGTGGGTAGTTTAGCGCCTGCACTTTCCTGTTTCCGTCTCATGACAGCACATGCAACACAACCGGCAAACCCGGCATCATCTGTGAGGTTTGCTCTTGTGGTAGCTTCGAAACCGTTTCTGATCATTGAAATTGTTTCTTCGCGAGTGTAATCAAGTTTGAAGGTACTGGTGTTACTGTTGAACGAGTACCGTGCATTTGGGACGTACACGATTAATGGGGGGATGTGGTCTAAATTGCCAAGTTTACTAGCATCGCAGCCAAAGAAGGTTGGCTGCTTGTTCATTCCTAAAGCGTCAAAGGTTGATTTGTCTGGTACAGGTGGGAAAGCTAATCCAGCTCCATTTGGGTCAAATTGATGTTCATATGTATGTGTCAAGGCTTTCCCATCAGGCCACCGCTGTGGTGTATCGTCAGACATATCTGCAGCAAAGATAACATCAACCTCACGCTGCTTTACCAGCAGTGGCAAAAGGGGGATAGACTCATCACCCTCTACCCCATCAACCATTAAAAGATTTGGACCAGTCAAAGAGGTTTCTGGTATTTTTGAGTTTAAAGCGGCGTTTTCAAATGGGTTTGGTTTGAATACGGCAACATCAATGTTATTACCAGTAATAACATTAAGTAAGTCGTTTCCCAAATCTTTCAGGAAATCTGGGATATTACCCCAGTTGAAGTTGTAGAATGCTAAATTGAATATGGTCGAGGAGACACCCATAATGTAGCCAATATTATCGAAGCCTTCGACACATTTGCTATTGTCAACCGGAATGCCATTGTTTACTTCTGTACCCAGATACTTGATGTCTGTGAAGGTGTTGAAGGTTGAACTCCAAGAACCAAATTCAAATGGGTTGAATTCAAACGTGGTCGATGATCTCTCCAGTCCTGAATTGCTGGAGTTTTTACCGACCGCTTGGATAATAGGGAATGGCATTTGACCATTTCCAAAAACAGGGGAATTTCTGAGATCAGAAACAGTATATGCAGCACCGCCTTCGTCCAGAGTTGGAAACCAGCCATATGACAGCGCACGTCCCCAAAAATCTGTGAACGTAGTGTAAAATCCAGCTTTGTCTTTGGCTCTAATTGCGCCGAAAATATCGATCCATCTTCCAATAGCTTGGAAAATATTATTATTGCTGGCCTCAGCGAAAACCGGAGAGCTTGATAGATCCCAGATAGAACCGGGTGTGTCTAGGTTGTCTAAAATGGATTGAACCGAAGTCCAGTTGTTCCAAGCCAAAGTGCCAACCAACCACGCTCCACCCGAAAGACCTGAAACATAGGTAGTACCATCCAAGATACCGCCCAACCCGTGTTCATTGGCACCATCTGTACGACTATCGAGAGCTGCGAAAACTCCAGCTCCTGCTAATAATGCACGGTCACCACCGCCGGAGCAAGCGACAGCCACTCTCGGGACATGGTTGCTTTCAAATAAGCTCATGAGAGATTGGTCTTTGAAATTTGAAGTTGCACGTTTCACGAAGTCTTGTAGCGCATTTTTGGTATTTGGGTCTCTGGATTTGAGGAATTCAAGCTCACCTTGAGATAAATGATCACCAGATCTTAAAAGAGTTGCATTGGCAGGGCAGCTAACTTGCCCAGGTACGTAACTGCCTGTTGGTGACCAACTTTCTGCCATTGACAGCAAAACTGCTACAGATAGAATGTTGATTAAAATCATGGCTACTTTCCAGGGATTATTCTGTGTCTCGTACGTGAAAATATATCGATGAGCATAATGGTAAAAATGATACGAAAGTAAATCTGAATGAGGAAGGAAACCTGTATCAAAACCAGATCAATTTATATCAATTGCTTAAAGACCACAAGATTCATAAATTGCTGATAATTGTCACAGGTCCAAAACTTTTTTGTGTGGTCTCAACGACATAAATCCATTCATGTCTGTGGTAACATGCGGTTCAAATATGATGCTGCGGCCCGGGGAATGCATTTATTAATTCTGACAATTAGATTTGGTAACTATTATTACCAGGTACAATGGACGGAAATATCAAAGCTTTGACTATAAACCCAGCACATGTTGGAAAGTATGGACGAAGTTAAATAAAACAAGCTTTAGGATTATCACCTGTTTTAATCGTTGCGACCCCATAGTTATTCCTTGCTAAAAGAAGTTTCTTCACCCTAATCCAGTAACACGATATTATGAGTAGATTAGGGTCATGATAGATTGACTCTTTAGACAATAGAACTGGCTACTGTCCCAGGTGTGAAAAGAGGTTTTCTGATCAAAAACCGTACCCAAATCAATTATGCGTCTCACGAAAAGCAAGAAAGCGCTTTCCTAACATGGTAAGCTCTTAATCAAAGTGCCCAAGAAACACCATCTCTGCTTTAAATTCATCTGCTATGGTATTCATTACCTAAAAATTCCACTCTATATTGGTCTTAAGTTCCGATAATCCTGCCCTTCTAAAGCTTTGTACGAGTGTAGCTACGGATGGATTTTACTCTGCAACTTTTGACGACACTCAAAATTGAAAGAACAACTTTCTTCTGCTATATTTCGTTGCATTGGAAGGCCTTCTACTATTAAAAAGGATTTCTGGAACACGCAATTCAAAGAAAAAGTTTTCTCCGCCATGACTGCCAAGTGTAAATGTTTCCTTTCATCAAAACTATTTAGAAGCTTTGGCACAATATCTCAGCTCGTCGCATACTAAATACGATTATCCATGCAGTCATGTCGCATACCTCCAACTGAGATGAGAGGTGAACTAAATTTTTATCCATCGGTTAATGTCAATTGTATAGTGCGATATCATCAAATATGGCGACATTGTAAATGTCTAAGAGACATTAGTAACATGGTAATACTGTTGCTTGCAAAGGTATTATTTGATTTGTTTCTGTTGTGGTGTATCTGAGGCTACGTCAAGCTACGGATCCGGTCCTGTTTACTAACTAGGAAATTGTCATTGAAAGTTGCAGGCGATCTACTAATTGTAGTAAATAGATGGTCAGTGCAGAAATTTTGAAGGTCTTTCGGTAACACAATGTTTGGGATAGCTGAGCCAGATAATTTGCTCATATTTTGCTGATGCCATCCACAATTTCTTTGCAAGAATAACTCTTTCATGTAAGCAACAGAAGTTTGATCTCTGTTTATGGAGACAACATCTATTAATTCTCTACGTCGCACAGCAGCTTTGTCAGCAGCAGATTCCAGTTTCTGTAGACAACCCTTTTCCAGCGAGAATGAGCTAAAATCTGGACCATCTACGGTGGTAACCCATTGTGTTATTTTGTGAAATACAAAAGATTTGGCTCATTCATATATGTTTGTTGATTACGAAACTGATGCAAGTGGTTTTGACCGTCTCTTTTTCCTTATATTTGACCGATACTTACCATTCGATGCATTTCACATCTGAAGAAAACTCAACAAAATTGGACAAATAACTCAGAACCATCAGTTTTTGAGCAATCCCCTTTGTTCTTTTGTTACTGTAGCCTTATTTTGGCTAATTGTTTTTATGTCGGGTCGGTGTCGATTCAGTGGTTGCCGCCATTCCATCAGTAGAGCACTTCGAGTTAATAATAGTCTTCACTGAGTGGTTAATCATTTTATTCTTGGCACTTTTCATGTCCGTTTTCAGTATTTTTTTTATCTTTCCAAAAAAGGTAAAATATTCCATTTTCTTTGACCAAGTTACGTCTATTGATGGCCTGCCAAACAAGAGGATTTGCTAGTGAAGTTATGGAAACCTCCTTAATCGGAGCAATAAGTCTAAAATGTTAACCCACAGGGCCTTGAACGAAAGGTTTCTTTTTAGGGTTCCAATCACCGCTATTCTTCGAAATTAGTGGTGTTCCTATCGGCAGTTTTTCTTTGGGCACCCAGGTTCCCAGAGGGTTTACAATCTCTCAAGGAAATAAGTTCTGATTCGTTGAACCACAAGCGGATTACCGAGCTACACAAACAGCTTCCATAGGCTTCCTTCCCAAAATGTAAAGCATAAAGACAAATTCTGCGAATCATCCAAGTTTTGTACAACTAGCCTTAAACCTCTTGTCTGTAGGAATTGTGACTCATGGCAGGATATTATGCTATTCAAAAGAATATGAATTCTTTATTTCTGACCAATTAAAATTTGATGCACGTTTTACAGCACGAGAAGCAACATCCGGCTGCTTTGATACATCTTGGAAGGGGATTGGCCTTCAATTTCATTATGGAACACAACACGCTGAAATACTTGGTATGGTAAACATTTTGACACGGCAAATAGGAACTGAGGTTCTAAACTAAGATTTTGCCAATTGCTGTTCTTGTTATGTAGTTCAAAGTAAAGCTTAAGTTTGGATTGTAGTCAGGGGTCCGGACAACTACACGAGTGACGCACGTTTTCTCTTGAATCAAAATTAATGTTCGAACCTTCAGTACAGAGTTTGCAGTAACGGCACAGGGTCATCAAGTATATATTGTATTTGCATTTGCAACTATCCCCGCAATATGGCTACAAGCGTGGCCTGTCATTGCTTTGCTGTGTTGTCATCGCTCTTTTATAGTGGTAATAGGAGAAGGACCATATTTAAGCTTTGGAAGGTGACTAGCCTACAAATATCTATTAGCTGACTTACAGGTAATCGAATTAATGCACTATTTGCCGATTTTTTTAACTTGATTAGTATTTTAAATTTTGAACCCTCTTACTAATAATTCTCAGATAGGCTTTTACCCCTCTTAATACTGGTATGATCTCCAGGATAATCCAGAGGTATATTGCTTTCCATGACCTTATGTTGTTATTCGTGATTAACTATTGCTCATTCAAACCAGGCTAGAAATTTCCTTGGCGCCTAGGAGGCTTTAGCTGCTATTTTCTATCAGAACTAGAAAGGAGGCCAAAACTCTGAGGAATGCCTTCTTGTTGATTTATTTCTCCACTCTAACTGTAGGATCTGCAGTGTATATTGAGCAGGATTTTAAATTGAGCAGGAAGCTTCGATTGTAGCACTCATAACTTTTTGAACTTGTTTCTGCACTAGACTATGAAGACCAACCCATGCTGGGTTTCTCTTTCTCGGTACCACGGTCCAGTGCTATTTCAGGAAGCAATATAATCAGAAAACGCTAGGTGGCTAAGTGTTTGATGTCCTATTTAATGTAGTTGCATATCCGCATATTGTCGGCGGAACGCTTCGCTGATCAATCGCTGTAGCGGGAAAAAAAAAGTGTGCTCGAAGTTCCGACTATTCAAAAAG
Source organism: Hagleromyces aurorensis (assembly GCA_030705145.1). Lineage (NCBI taxonomy): Eukaryota > Fungi > Ascomycota > Saccharomycetes > Saccharomycetales > Saccharomycetaceae > Hagleromyces > Hagleromyces aurorensis. Next base: position 20,977 of record JANIWU010000073.1, on the reverse strand, counting down.
GATATATGGAGACAGGTCAGTTAGACAGTATTACAGTCCCTTTTTGGCTCGACAGTTACATGAGATTTACAGCAGAAATTATTCTATTTTTTCTTGATTTAATATTTGCACTTCGTAACCCCGTTCACAAACTGGTGAAACTATCGGAATTGAACACTCAAAAAGTAAAGAAAGGGTACCCAATGCTTGGGTCTCTGATGCCATCGATCTTAGTAACAGAAAACCGTCTAAACGACAAGCCAAAAGGGTTGCACTGCAGGACTTCCTTGTCAACGATGACAATGTTTGTAATAAATTAAAACCTTGTATATATGTTCTATGGGTTGTTCGTCATCGGTGCATTGGAAGGAGATTAGAAATCCACCAACCAAGCGACCAAGCTATCAGCCGAAAAGATCTGATATTGGCTGCCACATATTCTCTGTCTGCATATAGGGATGGAATCATATAAGTAAAACCTCGCTTGTTAATTGGAACTATTCGAATCTCTTGATAAAAATGGATTCTTGCAACAGGTGCTGCCCCTGCTGAGAATACGATGAAAAATACGCAAAAAACGCAGATTTGATAATTTTTTGCACATTAAGTTGCTCAAAACTCTTTCTCAGGTCATTCTGGATGTGTGACTGCTATTCACTTCACTTACGGCCAAGATTCTGGTCGTCTGTTGCATTCACAAGATTCAAAGCCAACAGGGGAATAATGCGTACATCTCATTTTGCCAAATTTGGTCTTGAGATTGATTGTTGTTCAGCACCGATACCTTCCATTGCATTTACTCGATCATCACTGAGGCATACACAGAAGAACGAAAGTGCGATCAACTTCAAAGGAAGTTGATATCCTGCTCGTTGCTATATGCTTCAAGTAAATTGATACTACCTAGGAAGCTCATATTCTGTGTAAGTGGACTAATTTGTTGGTATTCGCAATCACTGCTTATAATGATATCTGGCGTAGGTCATCTACCTACAGCTGTCCTAGAGGGCAAAGGTTCCAGCCCTCAAGCTATTAATTTGTCAAATGAGGGTCAAAGCATCTTGAATAAGACAAATCGCTGTGTCTAAATGTTTACCGCGCTGATTGACTATGAATACTACAAGGAGAGTATAAACATGTTGTTTATTGGTGGTCTGACTTGTTTTATGATGTGACACTTTATTTCAAAACCTAATAATATATCAAGTTCTAACCGAAGACGAGAAACAACTAGTGTTAATAGAAACTAACAAATCACTGTCACAACACCTAGATGCACTCAAGGGAAACAATATGCCCGTGTTCTGTTTTTAGGGCAAAATAACCCTTGCACGTTTTTGCCTTTAAGGCTGTTGTCTTCATGTAACGTCCTTCATGGGTTATTAAAAATATGATGCGCAGATGAGAATGGATAACTTAGTTGAAAGTTTATTATGAAAAACTCTATTTAAACCGGGTTGTACTATACGTGTAATAGAAACTATTCTTATTTACATTGTTATTGTCGTAAAGTCATTAGAACTGTTCAGAAGGCTCAGATTTAGGTCATTACAAAAGCTATCACGGCTCCGAAGAAAGTTAACAGAAAGCTCTGAGACCAGATTGCAGCTGTTTTTATGGCATTGTTCTCGTATACTTCGTTGGATACTTCTAAAGGTGTTATTTCCTTGATTTCTTTGGGATATGCCCTCTTGGTGTTGCTATTGGAGTTGCTGTCAGATGGGAACCAGCAGTAGTCGCTGAAACACTTCTCACATTCACTAGGCCAAGAAGCACCGTTTCTCTCCTGCGAACGTCTCATCACAGCGCAGGCAATGCAGCCTGCAAAGCCTGAGTCTTCAGTCATGTTCTTTCTGGTTGCAATTTCGTAACCGTTACGAATCATACCCACAAACTCTTCTGGCTTGAATTGAAGGGTATAAGTTGCAATGTCAGACTTATAGGAAATGTCATGGTTTGGATAGTAAACAATCAATGGTGGGACGTGGTCCAAATTTGTGAGCTTGTCCGAGTCACAGCCAAAGAAATAAGGCCTCTGGGTCATGTTATTGTCTATCCATTCGTCGGTAGTTAGTGGGACAGGTGGGAACGCACTTCCTTTACCTGCTGCAATGAATTGACGATTGTAACTGTTGATCATAGCCAGTCCATTTGGAGAATATCCAAGATCTTCAGTAACATCAACTGTAAATATAACGTCAACATCACGTTGAGTTCTTAGGTATGGGTTGAATGGAATTTCCTCGCCGTTTTCTGCACCATCAACCATACGCAAGTAATTAACATCGATTAGATCAGAAGCAACATCTGGGCCACCAACCTGGGCACCTCTGAATGGGTTTGGAGTGATCAAGGCAACATCATTATTGTAACTGTCAACACCAGTCCAGAAAGCTGTGATGAAATTAGCGATGACACTTGGAAATTGACTCCAGTTGAAATTGTACAAGATTAAATTGAACAATGTTGAAGTTGTACCGATCAAGAAGCCTGCGTTGTCATATCCTGCGTAACAGTCTCCTTGAGGAACACCATTAATGACTTCAGTTCCCATATACTTGACGTCATAGAATGCATTCAAAGTTGGGTCCCATGAACCAATTTCAAATGGGTTTATCTCCATAACAGTGGCATTGTTATAGACAACATGTCCAGAATATTTGGCGTCACCTACCAAAATTGGGAAAGGCATTTGCGCAGTTTGGAAGTATGGAGAGTCTCTTACGTCAGACCACGAATAGCTGGCACCGCCATGAGGGAGGTTAGGGAACCAATCATAAGACAGTCCTGCTCCCCACAAGTCTGAAAGTGTAATGTTGAACCCTGCAGCTTGCTTGGCTTTGATCTCAGTGGAGATATCAGCCCATCTATTGTAATTCTTTATTATGTCAAACCCGTAAGGAGTAACAAAATTGTTCATCAAATTCCAAACTGAGCCTGGTTGGCCATAGTTATCAATGATGCCTTGAACCGACGTCCAGTTATTTCCAGCCAATGACCCGATCAGCCACGCACCTCCAGAAAGTCCAGAAACATAGGTCATACTTTGCATTAAACCGCCAAGACCATGGTCTTTGGCTCCATTTGTACGTGCATCCATTGCTGCGATGACACCAGCACCAGTCAACAGTGCACGGTAGCCACCACCGGAAACAGTAAGCGCAAGCTTAGGAGTGCTTGGAAGACTGTCTAGCAGGCTGACCAAACTATCCGAGGACCAGCTATTTGTGGCACGTTTTAGGAAATCACGTAGTTGTGGTTTGGTATAAGCATCTCTGACGCTAAGCCAGTTTCTTTCATCGTCCGATATATAATCTGCACTTCTGAGTAGTGATGATTTGGCCGGACAGGAAACCTTTCCAGGGGCGTAACCTCCAGTGGGTGACCATGCCGTGGCCACCATGATGAATGCCCAAAGAGGGACCAAATTCATTAATTTCATCGATGATTATTGTGCTTAAGCAAATGTTGTTGTATATGATGCTTTTCGATTGCTTAGCACCTGGAATTACCGAAAAGAAGACTTCGACCCATACTTTAAGGTGAAAGTGTGAAGACTTATATACTCACAAGCGAATGATGTGTCAAGGGATCAATTCCAAAAACGGCCTCGAGGATGCATCCAACTTTTGTTTCCTGTAAAATACGGGTCAGGATCATGTTTCTCGTAGTAAGCCCTGAACAAACAGATCATGGCCTTCGTACAGGCCCAACAAAAAAGAATTTCCTTAAAAGTCAAATCGATGCGCATCAGTTTTGCTTTCAGAAAATGAAATCTTGAGCGCAAACTGTGTTTGTCAGAAACTACTCAAGTGTGTTGCAGTCCGGTCTACGTTGAAAGTGGCACTACTGGCTGTCTCAGCCTATGCACATGAGTTACCTAAAAGGAGGAAGCAGAGTATTCGGAGGAAGAGTTTTCCTGTAAGGACAGGAGGATCTTGCAAGAAGACCCCGTAAGAAGTACCTCTATGTCCCAGATTTGAAAGTAAAGGAACTTCTGTAGTCACATGCCCGAAGAAGGATAGCCGATGTGATTACTATCATCCCAAAGCAGACTGTTCCGTTCCACACGGAGTGCGTGGGAGTGAAGGCATCCGTGCACCGCGATGCTGACTGCTAGACGAGGCTATTCGTTGAAGGATGAGTCTCGGCGGAGCCAGGACCTGCTATTGACTGCAGACGGTGGTGGGCTATGCACTGGGACGTGGGCTGCGTCGTACTCTGGCCCTGCGAGCAATGCTAATCAGAATACACGACATCCTGACTCTGTACTTCTAGAAAACCCGAGGGCATTGGCTCAGCCGTTTGACGTGAGTCTAAACCTGCGCTGTCCCTGTTGCCTCAGCTGCATGACTTTTAGGTATTTTGTCGAACATTCCTGTGCGGGAAGAATCACTGTGAATGCTGGCCATGCCGAACCTATGCCATGTTTTTGCTACCATGGAATCTGCAAGTTTAAGAGGGGACAGCAGCAAGATGGGGACTTCCAGCACAAGACAGGAGTTCCCTAACGTTGTGGGAGCCAATTAGACCACAGCTGTATCGTGGGCCTGAAAGAACAGCCAACAGCAAAGCCCGCATTTCGAAGTTTGTCGGAACTCTTGGCCATCACCCTCATCAGTTAAAGGGCAAATGGCTCACAACATTTTGATAGTCGGCGATCTAGAAGGTCTTTCGGTCCCAAACCCCGAATTTTGGGTGTTTTTTTTACCGTCAAACGTCCTCTGTCCCAATCTGACTAAAACTTTGTGAGATTGATCGTTAAGAAACTGTTGGATGGTTTGCATGAGTTTCCTACCAGTACTGCCAAGATTTCCTCTTTCGTACATGTTCAAAGTTGCCGAGGTTTATGGATATCCAAAACGGCAATTTATATTACTCACGTGACTTACCCAGCGGAAAGCCTTGCAGGAAGATCCAACAGCATAAAGAAGAGGGCTCAATTGTCAGATTCAGTCATTAATCCCCAAAGCTGTTGCAACAATGCCATGAGTATATGCTTTAACGTGCGATGCATTAGCAAGGCAGGCATACTATTGAGTTGGTGTTGCCAGCAGGTTTCGGCGTATGGCAACCCAGGTTTACATATGTAGTCATTCTCGCTTCGGATCTGCATATCCAATTAGGAGATTAACTTTCGGGAAAACAGAAAAGTAACTAATAAAGTCGGAAATGGGTACAGGCGTGCCTTCCTGAACCAGGACACATCGATTCGTTGAACGGATACTGTGGTGCAAACGGGACACACTGGATTTTTCACTCAATGCGAAGAGACGAGCCGTTCCGCATTTGGCAGGGAAGCGATGCCCTTACTTCTTTGGCTAATTTTCTACTTCCATCTCTAATTGATGCGTGCTGCGTGCGGGTGTGCGTGTCTTGAGAATATTCGTGGGAGGGCTTGGTTCGGCCTTGCGTAGAGGTGACATCGTTAGGGAGACGGCCTTAGCACAATCCACCAATTCAGGTTGCTATTCCGGTTGCTATCCCGGGCGCTATTCCGGTCACTATTCCGGGGGCTGTTCCGGGGGCCGTTCCGGTGGCTGTTCCGGTGGCTGTTCCGCGGAATGCGAGACTACGTGGAAGGCTCCCAGCAGTACTCCTGGAAACATTGCTGGCATCCAGGCGGAATAGGTTCATTGGCTCTGTCCATGGACCGCTTCATCACTGCACATGCTATGCAGATGTCGAAACCCGGGTCTATAGTCAGGTTTCCCCTGGTTGCGACCTCGAACCCGTTGCGGATCATCGATTTGGTTTCGTGGGTGGAATAGGCAAGCTTGAAGGTGTCCACGTTGCTATCAAAGGAATAGCGGGCATTAGCAAGGTACACGACGACCGGGGGCAAGTGGTTGAGATTCTTAAGGTTGTCTGGGTTACATCCGAAGAATGTGGGCTTTTTGTTTAGCCCCTGCGAGAGAAACCCTTCGGTGTTTGGGATATGTGGAAACGCAAACCTCTTTCCCGAATCTGAAAACTGTGTGTTGTACGTCTCGACCATCGAAGCCCCACTCGGCCAGAATTCTGTGGTGTCCTTTGAACTGTCCAGGGCAAAGATTATGTCTAATTTCCTTTCCTCAATGAGTAGCGGCTCCAGCGGAATGTTTTGCAAGTCCTCGCCTCCATCCACGAGATAGAGTGTGTCTGACGTAGTGATATTGGAGGTTGCGGAAGCACCTCCTATCATGGCGCCTTTGAATGGGTTGGGCCCATAGAGGGCTATATCCAACTCGATATAGGAGACGAAATCGAAAAAAGTGTTGACGATTCTACTCAGTATACCGCCGAAGTTATACTTGTTGAAATAATCTTGGATTTTGTTTACCAGTGAGGAAGAAGTGCCCAGTAAGAAACCGGTGTTGTCGTAACCAGCAACACAGGTACCATCAACGGGAACACCATTGGAAACGTGAGTTCCCAGATACTTGATATCAGTGAAAGCGTTCAAAGTAGGGTCCCAGGATCCAAGTTCGAAGGGATTGGCCTCGAAAACTGTCGAATTGCTGTTGACAATTTTTGTACCGGGGTATCTTCCATCGGACACTGAGATAGGGAATGGCATCTTCGCATTGGCGAACGGTGGTGACTCTCTCAAATCAGAAAATAGATATCCAACACCGCCTTTGGCGAGCGATGGGAAAAACTGGTACGAAAGAGCTCTTCCCCAAAAATCAGAGAATGATACTTTGAAACCGCTTTTTTCCTTCTCTTTGACGTCATCGTGGATGTGCAACCATCTGTCGAGGCTGGCAAAGACGTTGAGACCGCCTGGTGTGAAAAGCGTGTGTCTAATATCCCAAATAGAGTTCTCTTTGCCCAACTGACCTACGATTTCGTCAACTGAAGTCCAGTTATTCCAGGCCAGTGTTCCAACCAACCAATTTCCGCCAGATAGCCCTGCTAAGTATGTGGCACTCTGGAGCAAACCCCCGAGCCCATGATCACTGGCGCCGCTTGTTCTGTTGTCCATAGCGGCGATCATTCCAGCACCTGCGAACATAGCTCTGTAGCCGCCGCCTGAAACCGCTATTCCTATTTTTGGAGTTTCTTCTAGGTTCTGCAAAACCTTCAATAAAGAAGACTCCGAAAGCTTCGACGTGGCGCGCGCAACGAAATCTTCCAAAGCTGGCTTGGTCTCAAGGTTTCTCAATTTGAGCCAAGCGATCTCTTCGTCGGATAATGTATCGGCGCTACGCAGCAGAGCCTTGGATGGACAGCTAACCTGTCCGGGAGCGTAGCTCCCGCTTGGAGACCATGCATACACGTTATATGTAATGAAGATGAGGAGGTGAATCAAAGAAGTTTTCATTGCTGATCTTATTTGAGATGCTAAGATCAACCGTATCAGAGTTGTGCAAAGACTAGGTAAGCGTGCTCGAGATGAATCCCAGCTAAGTTATCCTGGCACAGTTTTCGGTTGGCCTTTTATATTGATAATTGCATTATCATTAGGGTTCGAATACTCGAGGAGTTCCATCGTCCCTCTAGAAAGTGTATGGCCTGGAATTGGCAGTCTTGGTTTCAGCATAAAGGCATCGAGGTGAAGTCTGGGAATGTTTTAGGGAGCATTGATAAGTAATCCGTATGACGAACCCCATAACGTCGGAGCTGTTTGCGGGATAGTGCATCTAATAAAACAATTGGACCCGGGACTTGGAAGAAACGTGGTGGTGACTGAAATATCATTTACTCTCCTGTGGCTATTGTGAATCCAAAGCCTGTTCTCGATATTGTAAGCAACATATTCTAGGCAGATGGTTTGTGTGGTAGTGTCTGTACGCAGCGACTGAAATCACTGCAGGGAATAAAGACTAACTCGGGATATGCAGAGTCTAGAGATGGCAGGTTTGAAATGTGAGTTATGAGCTTTTGTGATCAAAGTTGAATGGCAGTCATTTAGAATTACTGCCAATTATTTGAGCATTCGCTTTCGGATTAACTAAGAGATAACATCTATCGTCTTTGAGTTGTGAGTGTTAGAAATAAGGAAGACGTCAACTTACCCTTTTTGGGAGAGCATTTTTCCGGAGCCATGTGGACTATTGTTCTAATTTAGCGAAGTGTACCTAATCATTTGACGCTTCGGGCACCACTAAGCCTCATTCTCGAACTGGTGTATAATTCCTAAGCGACGGTACGTGAAGATAAGCTACTATATTACCACAGGCATAGTCTTCTTTCCCACTGTTGTGATCGCTTTTGGAAATAACATCATCTGAGTATTGGCGACCGAATGCACAACCATTGTTAGAGGATGGAATAGCCGGGCCCTGTACATTCTTTGAGGTGGGACCAAATTCTTTCCGGTTTTATTGTTGTTGCTGTGTCTTTTACAGTGTCAAAGACTTCAGCATAACTCTAATTAAGTTGAATGCAACGTGCTAACATGGTGGTTTCAAGGGTGCATAGCTGTCCTGGCGAGTATGTGCCCATCGTGGGGTCGGCGTTGATGTTTTGCTTAGAAGGCTGCAGTTTGAGTGCGCCGCATAAAGCATATGTGACCGCTGGCGCAACAGGGTGGTTTCTTGCACATGGTCTGGCCGTTTGACCGATGAAGTGCTCACCAGACGGGATCTATGGAGCAAAAATTTGGCACTACCCGCAGAAGGGTTTGTCATCGAGTATCTCAAGAGTGTGCTCAGAAAGATGTGCACTGCTAGTTTTCTGAGTCTGGATCAAGGCGTTAGTTTCAGTCATTCAGTGTGGAGAAACTGCTCAGAGCATACAGGATCTGCGCAGTGCGACTGTGTATGGAAGAGGGGCAACTTCTTTAGATGTCGTACGGGGATGTAACAGCATTGTGACACTCCAATCAAACACGATCACCCCCCCTCCCCCCAGAAGCTTCCATGTTGGAGAAACTGCATAGAAGGCAGATTGTTGCCGGGGTTGTACCTTTGTCTTTGATAGCCTTCCAGGATACAAGGACCTTTTCTGGGGGACGGGGATGCCCCTCTCCGTATCTGATCGTTCTGGGCGTCACAAATACGAGAGTGTGCGGAACATCTACCCGTGCTTGGTATAATGCGACAAAGGGTGAACCGTACGTTTTTTGAGCTTTGTATAAGGAATTGACCCCCGGAATTGGCAACTGGTAACTGTGGATGTCCGACAATCTGTCGGAAAGATGAGCTTAAAAAATGCTCCTTCGCGGTTTTCTTAGCTTTGACACCTATTTACAGCTGGGTATCTGTGAAAAATTCTTGCATCACACATTGTCAAGTTTTGACAGCGGTATTGCTACCAGTGAACTATGTCTTTTCTTGAAGATTTTCCTTGTAAAATATGCCGCCATTGTGGTAGTAAGATCGCCGCTTAAAGTTTTTCTTGATAGGCATTTTAAATGGAAGCAAAACTCAGGCAAAACTATACTTTTACCATTGTCTTCTAATAATGGCGGGGGGTCAGAAAGAGATCGTGGACGTCTTTTGGATCTTAGTCGGGCTCTTAATACTCGTTATAATGACGTGGTAAACACCCTTGCACCACATAGTTGGTGACAGTAAATTTAGTCAGTCACGTCCAGCGGACGAAATGACAATTGACAGATAGCAGAGAAATCTTCTCTCTAGCCTTTTCGGAAGCTTGAGAACAATGCAGGATTGCTTGGACAGACAAAACGCGCTGGAGTTCGTTTCTATCCCTTGAAGGACCCTTATCTTGAAAACCCAAAATAAACGAAGCGATCTTCATCCCATCTTATTTTGAAAAGGATTGGAAATAATGTCACAAATATGGGGAGGTACATACTAGGAATGAAAATTTAAAGGTGTGGAAACGTCGCTTCGCGAAGCTTTTCGGTCTTCAAGATATGAGCGTTCGAAAAGGTGCGGCTGACGTTGCAAGAAAAGCATTGGGTTATGTGGCGTGTGGGTGTTATTCTGGAAAATAGATTAGAGAGGCCTCTATTGACACAGGGTCGCCGATAAGATGTCTGAACGGTTCAAAATAATGAACTTGTCCCTAGTATATTAAAAGTAGCATATGTAATTTTGATATACCTTTTCATGTAGAGCTTTTTAGTGTCTCCGGTTTGGTCAGTCTGAAGCCTTCAGATTTCCCTTTTGTCTTAGTCCCTGTTGGCATCACATAAAGACAAGACGTCTTTTTTTTCAGATTAGAAGAGACCTAACATAGCAGCTACACCAGCTACCATTGCTACTAGACTCTTTGGGTCCTGGCCGCTTAGGGAATTGCCGGCATTTTTCTTGCTGCCCTTAGTTTTTGTTGTGGAAGACTCAGAGCCAGAAGCGGACCCAGAAGCGGACCCAGAAGCGGACCCTGACGAGTCGCTGTCTGCAGCCGCAGATGCAGTAGAAGAGAAATCAGAATTACCTAGACCATTGACTGGTCTAGCGTCGATAGTACCGTTCCAACAGTAATTGGTGAAACATTGTTCACATTCGCTTGGCAACGTTGCATTCAAGCTTTGCTGCTTACGTCTCATGATAGCACATGCAATGCAGCCCAAGTAGTCAGAATCGTCTGTCAAGTTACCTCTTGTGGCAGCTTCAAAACCATTCTGGATCATTCCAAATCTTTCCGAAGTTGAATACGACAATTTGAAAGTACTTTGGTTACCGTTGAACGAATGCAAAGAGTTTGGAATGTACACAATCAATGGTGGAATATACTCTAGATCAGTTAGGTTTCTGGCATCGCAACCAAAGAAAGTTGGTTTCTTGTTCAACCCTAGGTTAACAAATGTGTTGACATCTGGAACGTATGGGAAAGACATACCTTTACCTTGAGCACCGAATTGACGGTTGTAGGTATGAACCAACGAAGCACCATCCGGCCAGTTTGCATTCGTATCGGCAGAGTTATCCAAAGCAAAAATAACATCCAAATCACGGTTCTTTTGAACCAGTGGAACTAATGGGATGTTTTCACCATCCTCACCACCATCCACTAGGAATAGATATTCTGAGCCTGAAATACCGGTGGAAATGTTTGCTTCCTGATAGGAAGTGTTTCTAAATGGGTTTGGTGCATAGATAGCGATGTCATCGTAGTCGTCAGCTAGATTTTTCAAGAAACGAGTAGCCAAGTCGTTAACAAACTTTGGCAAACTTGTGGAATTGATTCTCAACAAAAATTGGTTGAACAATGTGGATGATGTACCCATGATGAATCCAGTGTTATCATAACCGGCAACACATTGTCCCTCGTTCACCGGTCTACCGTCAGATACGTTAGTGCCCAGGTATTTCACATCGGTGAAGGCGCTCAAAGAAGGGTCCCAAGAACCCAACTCAAATGGATTCATTTCAAAAACAGTCGAGTTCAAATCAATAATTGTGGTACCTGGGTACCTACCATCGGCAACAGAGATTGGGAATGGCATCTCGGCATTCTGGAAGACTTCTGCGTCTCTCAATGTGGACCAAGTGTATGCAACACCACCGCGGTACAACGATGGGAACCAATTGTAAGCAAGAGCACGGCCCCAGACATCGGTCAAAGATACATTAAAGCCAGCATCTTGTTTGTCCTCCACAGCGTCACTGATGTGATCCCATCTTGAACCTGTCTTGAAAATGTTGATACCACCTGGGGAGATAATAGAATGAGAAATATCCCAGATTGAGTTATCTTTTGTCATGTTGTTCAGAATTTCTTGAACTGAGGTCCAATTGTTCCATGCCAAAGTTCCTACTAACCAGTTACCTCCGGATAAACCTGCCAGATAAGTGGCACTTTGTAGCAGACCACCGAGACCGTGCTCATTAGCACCCTCTGTTCTATTGTCCATAGCTGCAATCATACCAGCACCTGCGAGCATAGCACGGTAACCACCACCAGAGGCAGCTACCCCTAACTTAGGGACATTAGAAGAGTTTCTTCCAAAAAGTTGGTTCACTAACGATTTATCCGAGAAGTTTTCCGTTGCACGATTTATAAAACTTGCCAACGCCTCTTCGGTGATGGCATCACGCTTCTTTAGCCATTCGGTCTCATTTGAGGACAGTTCGGTACCATTACGGACAAGGTTAATATCTGATGGACAACTAACGTTGCCTGGAACGTAGCTGTCGGTTGGCGACCAAGCAGTAGCAATTCCTGCTACAGCAGAGATCAACAAAGTCTTTTCGAACAACATTTTGGTCAACCTAAACTTCTTTATCACCTATTATAGGTAACCTCAGACATGTTTTGCTCACCTCATGTTCACCTTCTTGAACGGCATCCCTTTATATATATGCTAGGCATCATCTTTTCTCTTTATAAAAAATGTTCTCAACTTTCTTAGTAAAACCTTAACTTGGAAGAGTTGAATGTATTATGTTCCGAAAATAATCGACACTCGTTCTACAGGATTTTCTGAGTGTGCACAGAAAAATCACTCGCTTACCTGGGATTTGGATGTACGAAGCGATCTATTGCGTATTCTTAAAGACGGGAAACGGAAACCCCCATAGTTAGTAAGCTGAGCAGGTGTTTATCGTGTTTTTGGTGGCCTTTAGGATTGTCCGTTTTGACCGTTGGTTGCCTTGACGTTGATGACATGGCTTATTGTAGTTTCTTGACCCAAGCCTTCTTCCAGCAGTACACCCCCTTGGAATCGTAATTATTCCGCGGGTGGTTACTGCGGATTTAGTGTTGGTAGAACGGACCAAGAAGGTGTTCAACACGTAGTGCCTACTGGAAACCGTTTTTTTGGTGGAGATTGATATACTGTCAATTTTGCAAATGGGCAATCTTATCTGTCTTAAACTAGAAATCGCGCGACCTCTCCTGTTAGCAATTTTGTAGTTGGTGAAAAACACAATAGCCGTTGGGGGCAGGAGGTAAGGTTTAATTTTATTTTTAACACAAAATGCAACAATCCTTCTTTTACATATTGGGATCGCACCACCAAAGCTTTGAACATAACACCTTCAAGGGAGGCACACCCAGCTGTTTGTGCAAATTCCAAATTTTAAATGTTGGTCAAATAATGGCATGCTGCCACTGGGTGACTGAAGAGTAAACTGTAAATAGTATGGCGGATATATGGATATTTTCAATTTTCTTCGCCTGTTTGGGTGTTTTCGGACATTTTTACCTTTGCAACTTCACCAACGGCTACCAAACGTTAAATCTTTCCAAAATAAAAAAACTTGCATATCATTCTCAACACAGGACACTTTAACACTTCCCTTGACAAGTACACACTTGATAAATGCCATTTGGGCTTTAAAGGTTGTGTTTATTCTCAGGAATTGGGATTTCTCAATTCAGGGCACATCCTAAAGTACTCTACATCCCGGAGTCCGACTGCTGTACTCTATAGCGTTATATGTCAGATTAAAGAGAACCTTCCGCAATTGTACCCTTATTGTGTCGTCTAATTCACATAAAAGATGTCGAGGCTAGATACTGAACACCACTTGGAACGTTTTAATGTTCTGTAAACTTCAGAGCTGCGCAGTACGACTGGATAGTTATTCCCAACTTGTGCACCAATGCGCAAGTTCAAAACGAACAGAATTACCAGGAAAACTTTCCCACACTGTATCTTATGGGAACACTCATAGTTTAGTCTGTGGAAGCTCTCCCTCTTCATGATCTGGATTGAGCTAGAAGCTAGAACTAGCCGATTCTAGATAAAACGACTACAGCATGAAATATAGAGAAGCCTAACAGAGAGCAGTCTTTGCTTCATATTATAGACTATGTTTATGCTTTGTACTGTTATAAGATGGCACTATGAGTGCGTTTTATATGAGGCTTGTTAATTGGTTGCCTCACAATTGCGTAGGCGGGAAAAGTATAACCCGCCCAAGCGTAGGAGGGAAGTGGTTTGTTTCAGCGTCTGAAGAAAACGCCGCGAATCGTACTTGGGGCTCGTCTCGAGTTCTGAGACTCTCTTGAAACATAGACGGCACACACCTGAAACCACTAGCTGGCGCTTTATGTCAGCTCTTTAACGCACCTGAAACGCTCGTAAACGATGTTGGGGTTCGCACCCCCCAATATGAAACACTTGTTCCTTTGTACGGAAGCGTCAAAAGGTGCTCTGGAACAAGCGGCGAAAATGGGATTGTTGCGCTAAGGTTATAAACAGGACCAAAAGCTTCTCAGCACACAGCTGAAAGGAGTGCGCCCAAGAAACAGATGTGGCTAGACTTTGTTTACAGCACGGGAGCTGGACCACGCCGTTGAAAACCGTGAAATCGAGACCTCCCGCAGCCAGGACCGCGTGCTTACGTTCGTAAGGACATCGTGACTGAGGGGAACAACACCCATAAACCGCACCATATAATCACGAGAGTGATGATGATGAAAGGCTGAGTGTCCCGTTGTCCCAGAGAGGCGCCAGTCAAGTGGAATATTTTGCAGAATTAATTCAGGTCAGAAGGCTAGCGACTGGCGACCGAAGCTTCAGGTATGAGCGGCTGCTGGTCCTCCCGCGCGGCACTTTGGCTCGTTGCGCGTTGCGCGTTTCTGCGATACCTCGTACTAAGCGATATCGATCATGACGCCGGCCCTCGAATAAACAAAGAAATATAAAGGAACATAAACAAACGCAATGTACGCACCACTCCTGCGCCAAACATACCAAGCAAAATAGTTAAAATAGTTGAGAATGTCCGGAAAAGTTCACGGAGGTAAAGGTAAATCAGGAGCAAAAGACGGCGGTGCGTCGCTGAGATCGCAGTCGTCGTCAGCGCGCGCTGGGCTGCAGTTTCCTGTTGGCAGAATCAAGCGTTATTTGAAGAGAACCGCGAGTGGCAAGGTCCGTGTAGGCTCCAAGTCTGCGATATATCTGACGGCAGTCCTTGAGTATCTGACCGCCGAAGTGCTGGAACTGGCTGGAAACGCCGCCAAGGATCTCAAAGTCAAGAGAATCACGCCTAGACATCTCCAGCTGGCCATCAGAGGCGATGACGAGTTGGACTCGCTCATCCGCGCCACAATCGCCTCCGGTGGTGTTCTGCCCCACATCAACAAGGCGCTGCTGCTAAAGGTCGAGCGTAAAACGAAGAAATAAGAGTTGTACATTAGCTATAACAGTGGGGGTTTCTCAAGCATCACCACGCGAGCTTCCGGCCGGCAGCGGCGGTGGGCCATCGCCAGGGCTGGTCTGATCCCAACTTTAGCTGGCTCTAGGTTTGTAATTTTATTAGGTCTGAATCGTGTATACCGTCAATAGATACCGAGTATTTCTGCAGCACTAGCGCTGGCGGGGCGCGCGCTCCGGGCCCGCGCTCTCCGGGCCCGCGCTCTCCAGCTTGCTGAGCCGGCCCTCGATGGCGCGCAGCGCCCGGTTCACGCTCTCCCTGCTCCTGGTGTCCTTCTCCTTCTGCCGGACGGTCTCCCACACGACGACGCCCGTGGTGATGCCAAACACGACGACCTCGCTCATCAGATGGCAGCCCAGCTCCAGCGCCTTCCTGGTGTTCAGGGGCTTGACGTAACGGATTCCCATCGTGCGCATGCGCCACCGCTCGCTTTGCACGTTCAGCTCGTGGGCCACTCTTCCCGTGGCCAGGCAGACCCGGTATACAATGCCCTGCTTGCTAGCCTGGCTCTTTATGAGTCTGGAGATGGGCTTCGTCACCTGCTTGACAAAGATCACGCTCAGCCGGAGCAGAATCCCACCAAGACCAAACGGCCTAATAGGCAAGCCACGCTTCATCGATATATCTTTTTGATAATATGCATACACTAAACGGCCATGAATGTGCTTTGTTTTACCTCCGCAGAACGTTTATACGCTTGCCTTGACGTTTCTCTTCCCAAGGCTTATTATATATAGATGTATATATTAGAAATTCCAACAAGCAGATAAGGGAAGAAGCATACACAGTTGCCATATGAAGAGAGCACACTCAAAAGCAGCGTAAGCATACTCCTCCTTTTATGGGCATATACTGAAGAGCAATGGTTGTTCATTCTAGACGGAGACAGCTGGTGCTGTTCTCGCTGGGCATATACATTCTTACGATATACGCAGTGTACAACTCCGCGGTGACCAGCGTGTCGTTCCTGCAGATGTCGCTCAAGCTCACACAGGGCTTCAACATTGTGCTACTGGCAGTCTTTGGACTGCTCAACTCTGCATTTCTCTGGAAAATTTCGACGCTGCTCCTGTTCGGGGAGCTGCGGCTCATTGAGTATGAGCACATCTACGAAAGGCTGCCCTACACGATCGTCAACACGGTGTTCATGTCGGCCATGTTCAAGGAGCACGATTTTTTCACCGTCGTGCTGTTTGGGATCCTGCTGCTCTACATGAAGGTGTACCACTGGATCCTACACGACCGGCTCGAGGGGCTGCTGCAGTCCATCCAGGACTCGACGACGATATTCGACCTGCTCTTTTCGCGGTTCACGGCAAACCTGTGTCTGATGACAATTATAGACTACCAGCTCGTGAAGCATTGCATCTCCAACGCCGTTGCGAACAGTTTCGGCGCGTCGACGTCCGTCCATCTGCTCATGTGCATGGAGTTCACAATCCTGCTGATAGACATGGTGAACCTGATTTTGCACGCCTCTCTCAACCTGTACGAGTTTTACCACGTCAACGGTGGCAACAACGGCCCAAGAAACGACGATGGCGATGACTTGGCCCTTAACGGACTCGAAGGCAAGTTTTTCTACGAGAGACTCATCAACGTGTTCACTATGCTGCTAAGAACGATTCTCCACCTGCTGATGCTGATTCCGTTCAAGATGCAGTTCGTTCTGATTAAGGACGTCGTCGTATCCCTGTTCACTCTATACCAGAACGTGAAAGGGCTGTGGAAGGTCTGGCGGAACAACAAGCAGCTCGACGACAAGCTGCCATCCCTAACTGCAGAGGAAATACTGAACGATCCAAACATTGACAATATGTGCATCATCTGTATGGATGAACTGGTACCTGAGGAGGGACACCAAACGATAAATCCCAAGAATATACCCAAGAGACTGCCATGCGGCCATGTGCTGCATCTTTCGTGTCTCAAGAACTGGATGGAGAGGTCACAGACCTGTCCTATTTGTCGTTTATCTGTCTTTGACGAAGACGGCAACATCAAGCCCTACGTCAACAATTTCACCACCAATAGAGCCCAGACGCCTGCCCGCAACGGGTCAGCTAACCCTAACGGCGATGTACAGGCCATGGAGCATTCTACAGAAGTTACCGGCGGTGAAAATACACCTGTTTCCGCTATTCCGGTTACTGGAGCTCCAATAGCGAATGCAGAATCAGCGACAGCATCACCATTTCCACAGACTCAACAGCCAGATCCTGAAGTCGTCAACGAAACGGCCACAAACTGGTACTCATTCCCTATAGAGCAGCAATCCCATGACGTGGTGGACTTCACTATGATAAACTCTTCCAATGAAGACCCCATAACTGCCAAACTGACGGTGCGGAAGAAAAGCCAGGAAGACTATGGCGAAGAGTCTGGAACAAAGAGGGTGATAACTTTGCCTGACGATTACGTTGACAATTCAAAAACGATTGATTCTCTGAAACGAAGAATTTCGGAGCTTGAGTCTCAGGTTGGTGATCTTCACAAGCGTCTCAGGAAGCAGGAAGAGACGGCCACTAACGAAATTGACGAGTAAATGGAAATAAACAGCATTGATCAAACTCACAAGATGAGCTTCAATTAATTAGATTAATACTATTAGGTAGAATTTTATCTGAGGGAATGATTCCTTAAAAAACTATACAGAACTAGCCTAGTTAGGCGCAGATGGATCCGATGATGCGGGCGGACCAGATGAAGCTGATGGATCCGATGGAGCAGCTGGAGATGCTGGAGCAGCTGGAGATGCTGGAGCAGCTGGGGATGCTGGAGCAGCTGGGGATGCTGGAGCAGCTGGGGATGCTGGAGCAGCTGGGGATGCTGGAGCAGCTGGGGATGCTGGAGCAGCTGGGGATGCTGGAGCAGCTGGGGATGCTGGAGCAGATGCAACCGGAGAATCCGATGGAGCCACAGGATTATCTCTTGTTGGCAGTTCTTGAACAATTATATGTACACCGCCATTTTCAGTAGGAGATGGTTGATTATCTTCTTGAGTATTCTTCGGAGGGTTTTTTGGGATAAACTTAGGAAGCCTTACAAATTTTGGAGGTCGGCCTCTTTGAATGGGCTTTCTCCTAGTGGATGGACGTGAATTATTTTGATTGTTATTCGTGAGCATGTACCGATTGTCCATATTGGCAAATGAATGTGCCATTTCTTCAGTTACCCTTCGGATCTCGCTATAACCAAATACACGTACCATTTCTGGGGTAATATTTTGAATATCATTATTGCCAAATGAGCTTCCCATCTCTTTAGCAAGCTTTTCGATCTGGCTATAGCCAAATGCAAGTGCCATTTCTGGGGTAGTGTTTTGTATCAAGTTATGGCCAAATGAAAGGGCCATTTCTGGAGTGATCATCTGCATCAAGCTATTTTCCGATGGTTGTTGCATTGCCAGAGAGTTCCCTTGTATCATGTTGTTGGCTGGTAATTGATGAATTTCCAAGGAGCTGCTTGGAGCGCGGTTATCGAGCGATAAACGCGACCTTTCTGAGTTCGCCAAGCTGCCGTCAGACTCTTGATCGCTGGTTGGAAGCTCTTCCTGGGGATCCATTATTCTCATACTCTTTTCAATCTTGAACAGCTGCTTTTTTATTAGTTTTATTGGCATCTTGAACCCACCTATATTTAATGATTGCTGTATTTTGTCTTCGACGGCCTTCAGGTTTTCTTTTATCGTTGTATGTATAGCACTTCGTTCAGAGGTCTTGGGAAGGGTGCTAAACTGGTAAGCAAGCATAGTTGCCTTCAGAAAGTGAAACATGCCAAATACGAACCAAACCTGGGCATCCTCCATGTACGGAGGTTTCAACATCATAGACTCTATGTGTTCGATTGTTTCATCGATGGCCGTTAAATCTTCTTCCTGGACTGTCCCTTTGCTCACAGGATCTAATACCTTCGAGCAGTAGTCCAACCGTTGCCATAACCACGCAATCGTGAAGTTTGCCGTGTGAGTCCTGGAGCTGATATTGAGGAGCGGGTCCATTCTGCTGATATATTCGTTGTACCGGTTCCGTGACGTAAACAGCGAGCTCATCCACCGCAGGAACTCTATCGACTTTTCTGTATCCATGTTGTCCAGAATCTGGACGCCGAACCCCCAAAGTCCACGGATATCCAGGTGAGGTATTCTTATGAGCAGTGAAAAGCACCGGTATGCCATAGCCCACTTCTTACGCCCAATGTTCAAGTGCAGCAGGTTTACCAACACTTGGATGTGGGTGGTCTTGTAGTTCTTGGGGCGAGAATCGAGAGGATCAGTGATTTCGTTCCCGTCGCAGAGAACGCTAAATAGAACCTTGGTCTTCGCAGACTGGGCGGCCAGAGAAAGCTCCATCTTCCGCGTAGCATGCCGTTTCAGCTTGTTGTATTTTTTGTACTTGACGAAGCGTTTTTTGAGCTTCTTCACCGTCGAACTGGCCAAGTCCCATCTCTCGTAGGCGTCCTGTGGCCGAGGGTAACGGTTAAAGTAGATCCGCATATGTGTCTCTTCCTCTTCGTCCTCCAATCCAGGTTCCAGCAAACTCTCCCCGTCGTCGTCAGACTCGAGGTCCGAGTATGACTCACCGACCATGATTCTGGCCCTTATCTGAGCCCTCCTAGCCTTCCGCTCCTTAGCAGCAGCAGCTTTGGCTGCATCTTCTGCGGCAGCGTCGACTGGTTCTGGCGCCTGTTGAGCAATCCCGTTGCCATTGCCTTGCTTCTCAGGATTTTTTCTGTTGAACTTCTTGGATATCACGTTCATGTACTCATACCGCAGCTTTCTTGTTGCCGTCTGTTTCGCACTACTTTCATACATAGGTAGTTCAAACATTGTAGTGCAACACTTGAAACCAGATCAAGATGCGTATACAGTCCAATTATATATCACAGAATCATGAAACCGTGACTACTTGGAAGTCCAGGCTGAAATCTTTGGGGTTGATGTTAAATGCTCTTATGACTGTGAGATGAGATGAGATGAGCTCGCGATCTTGTTTTTTATTTTTCGTTCCTATGAGCGCGTGACTACAGAAGACAAAATGAAGCATCGAAGCTTTAGTATGTTTAGAAGATCTACAAAAATTCTGAAACTTATGAGCTTCGAGAATCATATACAGAGAGTTGTTGCAGGTTTACTTCCAAAACCCATGCAGTTTTTAGCTTTAAAATGAGCCGAAGTCCGGCAAAAACGATATCATATAGATTAATCTCGAAGTTTCACAGAAACTAGATCATTAATATACTCGTAATGCATTTAAATGTTGTCTTGGAAAAAGTTTAACCTGCAAACGACAAGCTCAATACATATAAGTGGTTCTAAACAAGGGAATTATGACAATAAAAATATATAAGTTCTACTGGATATAACAGACAAGTAGAATATTTATTCTGTTGGCAGTCATAATGCTCAAGATCCATAGCCAAGCAGCAGAAGCAAGCGCTACGTGGCTTTGCATAAGAACTGGTGTACGGTATCATTTAGTACCAATGAACTCTAGTCAATTAGAAAATGAACTAGACGTAAAGTTATACATTATTAATAGTACATCATGAAATTCCAAGTGATATATAAGGACACTATCTGCCTACGGATGAAGTAGAGTTGGATCAGTATTCAGAAGGAATCAACTTACGTTGTGAAAAATCTAATTAAAACTCAGATTAATGCCCCAGTCCAGCCTTTACCGAATTAGCGAGTACTATAATTTGAGCGTAAATTATTGCTCTGACTTCCTCAGTTATAATCACATTACACGTCAACGCTAATATCATATGAGACATGTTAAGTTTCATACTTATGAGAATGATGGATTAACATTCTCGTATTAGATATATAAAGAGCAGGTACTTCGAACCATGCTCGAGATGCATTGGTCACTTCGAAAGAAGGGGCCGATCATTATATTAATATTCAATACCCTATACTAAGTTTACTGAATAGGAATATCGATCGTGCATTAACACAATAAAGGGCCCAGCCAATTATCTACAACACT
>JANIWU010000072.1:0-61133 GCA_030705145.1 Hagleromyces aurorensis | reverse complement strand
TATAATCGTGCAAAGTCAATTTATCTCTCATTGCATTATTAGGCAATAATTTACAACTTTTAGTCACGTGATGTTGCAAAATAATTGGAAATGAAATGGTTTACTATTCTTCGCAGCGAAGAAAATACGGGTAGTGAAAGATATAAAACAAGGAAAAGACCCCATCTCCACGTTATCATACCACAACACTATATTTAATATTTATATCTGCGAATCTCTTTGTTGAGGATGGTTAATGAGACGGATATAAAGAGAAATGACGAGAGATTTATTCAGATTACTAAATTACCGACTTTAGAAGAAGTCCCAACTTCATTGGATAACGAACCAATTGATAAATTACTGCAGAAATCTGTCGCCTTACAATTGAAGCCTATGAATGCAGTTATCACCAAATATGCATTTGACCAACTGCTTTATCTCGTGGATGATCAACTGAACGATCTGTGTCATCAACTACATCGATATTCTCTATTACAAAGGCGATCTTCCGTGGCTAAGAGTGATCTGAATCTCTTACTTAGGGGGGTTAACTTGAATTTGGCAGACTTGGAGCAACAATTCCAGCTATCTCAATACCTAAAAAGCACATATGAACCGGAGTATACAAATTTGCACAATAGCGAGGTAAAAAATGAGCAAGACGAAGTTTCAACGGGACCGAAGTCAGCAGATTGTATGGAACTACAGAACGATCTGATACAGCCAACTAACCCATTACAGGATCTGATACCTAATTGGCTTCCCAAATTTCCACCTGATCATACATACAAATTCACAGCACAATACAATCACCCAATTACTGACGAGACCCTAATTAGGCGCAAAATTGTAGAAGAAGGAAGGCAATCGGAAAAGGCATTGTATCATTTAACCAATGCTTTGCATAAGGAAAGTGACACTGATACAGTTGTTAATTTGAACACTTTTGATAAAGTACTTGCAGAAGAGGAATCACAAGCAATATACGGTATTGGCCCACCAGATATTTCTCATCTAGAACCTATGGTCACGAATCCCTTAATTTCAGAAAAGGAAACATCATTTAATGTTGAAGAGTATGCTCGTAAAAGAGTATTGATGGTAAGAAAGCGTGTTGCTAAATATGAAAAAAGACTGTTACAACAGAAACGAAATCCGTTCCTAAACCTCTCAATGGTTGTTTTCGACTCCTCTGATGATGAAAATAATGATAGCCACGACAACGAAAACTTCGTGACAAAAAATGTGAGAGTAAAGATGGAGGTTAGTAGGCATCTAAAGCGGTCTGTGTTACATTTTCTGAGCAGCCTCCCGAAATTGCAGGAGAGGAAAGCGGAAGCAAAGAGGAAAGCGGAAAAGGACAAGAGTTTACGCTTGGCAGAACTGAATAAAGAGCGAGAAAGAGAAATGCAAAGGCGCAAGGAGAGAGGGGAATTGTTTGAGGATGGCTTTGATCTCCAAGATTTGGGAGACGATCATAATGATGGTTTATTCGACGATTTTGAGAGTAGTGATGAGGAGGGGCATGTAATCAGTGTTCAGGATACTTCAAACATGCACATGCCCGTAGAAGGTCTTGGAGCTAAGACAAACGCTTCTGTGATGGATTACCCCATGGGTCAGAAATTGCCCAGTTCAGAGGTTGGTCGTATTTCATCAACCGAAGAAACAGAATCAGTGGTACGCAGTCAAAATCAAGCACCTACAGATCATGATGAAGGTGTACGACAAAACGGTGAGCATACGGCAGTGCATTTACCAGTTTCTACCATGCAAACATTGCTAGGTGGAAAAGAGCAAAGCTCATACTCCGAATCATTCTCTTCTAAGGACGTTTCGGCTTCAGATCAGGAAATGACAAGTGATCGTAAGTTGAAAGATGAATTCAACGCTGATCCTGTTCCGCCTGAAGTTTCAAACACGCAAAGCGCGGCGAAGGAAAGCCAAGGAGAATCGGCTGAACATTTGTCACAAGACATTACCACAAACGCATCCGGTCTAAATGAAGCTGTAATAACATCTAATAAGGTTTCTGATGGTACCGAACCTCCAGTCAACCACTCTGGTGAAGAATCTGAGTTTTCGTTCCAGGAAGATCTCTTCGAAGAAAAAGAGGAAAAAAATCAGTAAAGCAAATTGGCTAGGTCACGACCTTTTATACGGGCGGCTATATATATTTTGCAGTCTTTCAATGAATAAAACTCCTTCTTGACCTTTAATTTTAAGGCTGTCCTCTGCAACCCCAGAGTGTTGCTTGATTGCTAGGTATTTTCGCATCTGAAAATTTTCAAAAATTAAAAATGTTTAGATGGGGTAGGGATATATCCGTGTAACACGAAACAAAAGCATCAACATCTGTTCAACCACAATAGCATATCTTTACAGTTTGCGTATACTTAAATTACACATTGGATCTTCTAAGAGAAATAGTACCCTTAGTTACTTTTGGCATTCTTGTCCGGGGCAAATTATTTGTTATACCGTGCAATTCACGATAAGGGAACCTTATTGCAATAAGATCGACCCACTTACCAAAAACGATTGTCTGAGGACATAAACAGCTATATTTGAATCATTTGTTGGGTAATTGGTCTTTTCATAGTGTACTTATTTTGAAGATGACAACGCCAGTTGTTTCACCAGAGGGACTCCCATACCCGATAACCATTGACCAACTTGTAGCTCCCATTGGGAGTTACGTAAAAAAAGGTGAAAGACTATTTGCATATAAGTTTTGGTACATGGTTGAGATTGCGAGCTCCTTGGATGATAATGACGAGGATGGAGGCAGCAGCGGACACAGCAAGAAGAGTGTAAGGGAGTCAATAGAATTTTTTGAATCGCCATTCGACGGTGATCTTATGAGCTGGAACACAGATGTGGGAGATGAAATTGTTGCGCCAAACCAAACTATTTGTGAGATTATGAGGCCATGTAACCATGACATTGTTTACGGTGGATTATGCACGATGTGTGGTAAGGAGGTCGATGAAAACGACCAGTTTACCGAAACGTTAACAATTTCACATACTGACACAAACCTAAAGGTGAGCAGACGAGAGGCAAAAGACGTTGAAGATAACCTAAAGGCTAGATTACGGGAGTCTAAGAAATTGGTTCTAGTTGTTGATCTCGACCAAACTGTGATACATTGTGGTGTAGATCCTACTATTGGCGAATGGAAAAATGATCCTTCTAATCCAAACTACGAAACCCTGAAAGACGTTAAATCATTTGCTCTAGATGAAGAGCCAATACTGCCGCCTCTATATATTGGGCCCAAGTTACCTCTACGGAAATGCTGGTACTATGTTAAAGTAAGGCCAGGTTTGAAAGAATTTTTTGAAAAAGTAGCTCCAAACTACGAAATGCATATATATACAATGGCAACACGATCATATGCGCTGGAAATAGCGAAAATCATAGATCCTGATAGATCACTTTTTGGTGACCGAATTTTATCGAGAGACGAAAATGGTTCTCTTACTCAGAAATCATTGCAGCGTCTGTTCCCAACCGATCAATCCATGGTTGTTATTATCGATGATAGGGGAGATGTATGGAATTGGTCTCCAAATTTAATCAAGGTTATTCCTTATAATTTTTTTGTTGGTGTTGGGGATATTAACTCCAATTTTCTTCCCAGACAGCAAAGCACTATGTTACAAATGGGACGCCATACTAGATCAAATGCTAAGGAATCAGAAGAATTAATTACAGACATAATGGACAATGAAAAGAAGTTACAAGAAAAAATTGATGAGGAGGTGAAGCGCCAAGAAGAAAAATTAAGCCATCAGTTAGCCACATCGGAGGACGTTCCTGGAAAAGAATCCAAAGAAGAAATAGCGAAGAAACTTGAATATACAGCCTCACTCGAAGTCCAACAGCAAAATAGACCCTTGGCTACCTTGCAGAAGCATTTCCATAACCAACGGTTACTCATAGATGAGGATGACGAGCTTTTCTACTTGAAAGATACCTTAATTAATATTCATGATACCTATTACAAAATATTAGAGACAGAATCGGAGGAGAAGGCAAACATTCAGCATCTAATGCCAGCAATGAAAAACGAGGTTTTCAAAAATTGTCATTTTGTTTTCTCTGGACTAATTCCTTTGGGAACAGATATCAATAGAGCAGATATAGTACTATGGACAAGCTCTTATGGTGCACATATTACAGCCGAAATAGAAGAGAACACAACACACATCATTACTAGAACACCTGGTACTTATAAAGCAAGGATTGCAAAGGCTTTCAATCCAAGCATCAAAGTTTTACATCCAGATTGGATATTTGAATGCATTGTGAAATGGAAGCATATAGATGAGGCTCAGTATGAGCTGATTGTTGAACAGCCAGCATCAGAAGAGGAGTTAGAAGACTTTAGAAATAAGTTGGAGAAAAGAAAAATTCTTGCTGAGAAGCAAGGCTTTGGTGACGGTTTATCCGATCATGCATTTATTGAGCCCTCGGATGATGGAACGGTAAACCTTTTTGCTGGAGGAACTTCGTGGTTAAATGACGATGAGGAGGATGTTTCAGAAGATTTTGGAGATGAAGGTGACGATGGCGAAGGGGATGAAGATGATGATGACGACGACGATGACAATGATGAAGATGAAGATGAAGATGACAATGATAGTGATGAAGGTGAGCCCATTAACGGCAGTAGGCAGGTTTATAATAATACGGGAAAATTCGAAATGGATAGAGAATTTGAAGACAAGAAGATGTTCCTCAAAAACAACAACGTAGGTGGTACGTTTGGCGTGCTGAACAATAATTCGGAAAAAATAAGTAATTTAGGATCAAATGCTACAGCAGATAATAAGACTGCTTTTTCAGCCAATCTACAAGGCGGAGAAGAGAGGAAGAGGGCAGTTCCTTTAGAGTCAGATAATAAGGAGGATATATCTACTAAGCGGGTTCGTTCCGAGCCCCAAACTTATAGCGTTGAGCTTCCAGATGGGGATCATAATGAGGACGATGACGACAATGGCAGTGATTTTGAGGAAGAACTTCTGAACGTCCTCGACGAGTAACATCGTTGTAATACAAATGTAACGCTACCCTTATATGTAATTTGCATTAATAAATTTAATTCTGATAATTGAGTTACCAGTTTTCTTTTTTATTTACTGTACTTTCCTGTTCTCGAGCTCTTGTTATTTTAATTATAACCTTTCCCGCACAAGTAGTTCTATTTCATTATTATATATACACTAATATAACCCTTTATCCGGATCGCGGAACAAAGCCATCAGAACAACAATTATATAAATTATAGGGATTGAATTTATTCATAATGAGTGATTGTGATAATTTAGACCTATTGAAAGACGTGAAACTTAAATCCAGCATACATGCTTGGCTAGAACTAGACAAAAATGAGTCTACACGGCTGGAAGTTATTGCATTATGTAAAAAACAAGATTGGGATGAATTGCATCGCAGGTTTGACACTAGAATTGTCTTTGGAACGGCAGGTCTTAGAGCTCGTATGGAGGCTGGCTTTTCGAGAATGAATATGCTTACTGTTATTCAGGCCAGTCAAGGGCTTGCCATGTATATTAAGAGACAATTTCCGCATAACCTCACCGCAGTTGTAGGACATGATCACCGATACAATTCCAGAGAGTATGCTTTAGTGACTGTGACTGCTTTTCTATTGCAGGGTTTCAAAGTGTATTTCCAAAACGCTGATGATACGCTAGTACACACTCCCTTAGTACCTTACACTGTGGATCAAACCCAATCCAGTGTAGGTGTAATGATAACAGCAAGCCATAATCCTAAAATGGACAATGGGTATAAGGTATATTATGCCAACGGTTGCCAAATAATTCCTCCCCACGACTCAGAAATTGCGAAATGTATTGAAATGAATCTACAACCTTGGGATGATGCCTGGAACTGGCAGAAGATATGTGAACAGGGACATCAATCCGGAAAATTACTGAACTATAGAGATTCTATGTTACGTAAGTACACATCTGATATTTCAGAAAAGCTAGTACTATCGAATCTCATCAAGCCAGCTAAACCGTGGTTTGTGTACACTCCAATGCATGGCGTGGGTTATTCAATATTCAAAGATATTGTGAAGCAAACCTTAGATCTAGATGAGAATATAGATTATTTGACGGTTCCAGAACAAATCAAACCCGATCCAGCATTCCCCACTGTGAGATTTCCTAATCCAGAAGAGAAGGGTGCATTAGACCGTGCAATTCAATGTGCCACAGCAAACAGGATTTCATTAGTTATTGCCAACGATCCAGATGCAGATAGATTTTCAGCTGCTTATCGTTGCAGCAAATCAAGAGTTTGGAAACAATTTACAGGTAATGAGATAGGTTTTTTGTTTGCTTTCTACCAATTGGGACAATACAAACAGCTTCAAGACAACTATAAGGGTAATCATCCAATTACAATGATAAACTCAACTGTTTCTTCGCAAATGATAAAGAGTATGGCTGAGATTGAAGGTTTCAAATATGAGGATACTTTGACGGGTTTTAAGTGGATTGGAAACCGAACCCGTCAGCTTGAGGAGGAGGGTTATTTTGTTCCATTTGGATTCGAAGAAGCTATTGGATATATGTTTCCAGCTATTGTGCATGATAAGGATGGAATAGTGGCCGCAATAGTATTCCTACAAGCATACAATAGCTGGGCGGGGAAGCATAAGACACCAATTAATATCATAGAGGACGGTTTTCAGAAATATGGAGTTTTCAAACAGTGTAATGGATATTATATTGTACCTGAACCAAAAGTAACAGATGAGATCTTCAGTTATATCAGAAATGTGTATACTAAATCTGAGGAGATGTTTCCTCATAGTATTGGGTCAGAATTTAAGGTAGAGAAATATAGAGATCTAACCACTGGTTTCCAATCTGATACAGCAGACAAAACTCCAAATTTACCCATAGACCCTTCTTCTCAGATGATAACCATATTGGCGACGCCAACCAAATCTACCAAACATGAAGAAGTTAGGTTCACAGTTCGTGGTTCAGGAACCGAACCCAAGCTTAAGGTATATATTGAAGCACGTTCCGATGATGAAATTTCAGCAGAGAAACTTGCAAAATTAGCATGGGACGTATTAAGTAGAGAGTGGTTTAGACCAGAATCTACAGGTTTGAAGAGCATTAACTGAAACTAGCTAACTTTAACACAATTTACGTAAGCTTGAGTTTAAGAGAGAGGTTATTAAACTTTTGTTTGAAAGTTATTTAAGATTCATAGAATATGGATCATGGTGTCTGTCAACTTTTAATACCATTATCCAATTTCAGGTTTCATGTGGTTGTCATTAAAACGCGACTGATTTTTATCTGTTACTTTGGCGTTTTATTGATAGTTAAATACCTAGAAAACCCTCCGTGTATAGCAAAATGGAACTAGGGCATTAAACGGCTGTGATTTGGCGAAACTGCCCATTTGGTTTACATCATTATTTTAGAAAGTTTAAGTAGTGTCTATCTGAAATGTGCATATTGCCAATTTCCATTACTAGTACAAAGCATTGAATATCTTGCATTCGTATTATAATACTTGTATGAGGAATGCGCATATCAGAGGTACATACGAATGATTTAATATAAGTACTATGACAAGTGTACTACAAAACTCCATTTGGCAAAATATCTTGCCTGCATAATATTAATAGATGAGCCGTATACCTTTAGAAAGAGTTCTGAAAGACTCTAAACAAGTTTTAGTACTAAATGGAAGCCAAGGGACGGAGTTGGAACGTTTAGGTTTGGATATAAAGGGCGCACTATGGTCCATTAGGCCCTTTATTCAGGAGAAGTTTTGGGACTTCACGGTTTTTTCCGAAGATAGGGAAATAGTTACAAAGCTATACGATTTATACTTAAAAAGTGGATCAGAGTTATTGAGTACCATTACCTATCAGGCGAGTTTTCGGACGCTGAGAGAAAACAGCAATGTTAAAACAATTGAAGAATATGTTGAACTAATTGAAAAGATCATAACCTTTACCAGAAGATGTATTGGCGATTCTAAATATCTTGTGGGGACAATTGGTACGTACGGAGCGCATATTGCCGCAGAATATACAGGGGTGTACGGTAATAATGGAACTGATATTGACTTTTTGGATTATTTCAGGCCCCAGATCGAGATATTCAATTCCAGTGAGGAAATTGACGTGATTGCCTTTGAGACTATACCAAACCGCTACGAGCTGGAAGCAATTTTATCATGGGACAGAAAAGTCATCCGAAAACCCTTCTACATTAGTTTGTCCATTAACAATGAGTGCCAACTGCGTGACGGTACATCTATAGAAGAAGTTGGAAAGATATTCAGAAGAATTGGAATCAAGAATGAGAACTTATTGCTGGTAGGGGTGAACTGCTGTAGTTACGATCACTCTGAAACAATTCTTCGGAAACTACATAAAAACTTACCTGAATTTCCTCTGGTTGTCTGTCCTAACAGCGGCGAAACGTATGACACAGCTACACAGACCTGGAATTCGCCAGTGACTCCATTACGGTCCTGGGAAGATTCCGTCGGTGAATATATCAGGAGCGGGGCCCGAATTATTGGTGGCTGTTGTAGAACTACGCCAGCAGATATTGTAGAGATCCACAGAGCTTGTCAGAAGTTCAATTAGTAGATAGACGGATTTGAAGGTGAAGTGCCGCTTAGCTCGTAGAGAGGCGTCTTTTGTCTGGCATTTAAGAGATACAAATGTAGAAATTGGTGGACCAAGTGCCCATGGCCCTAAAACATGCACAGCGTCATCAAAAATATAGAGAGAATATAGGACTCGAGATGCAGGGTTTTCCATACAATTAAAGCGAGAATTCTCATATCTCTGAATAATGTGTAATTAAAGGCACTGCATCCTTTATCTAGCGATATATAATGTAAGTTATGGGTTTTGGCTCCGTGAATTTTCAAACATTCACCAGAATACTGAGCCAACATCGTTAGCAGGGGTCCAGCACTACACTCCATGGCTGTATGTTTGCTATAAGTATATAATATCGTAAACCAAAGGGGCATCCAAGCGCGTTGCTCGAGCATTATTGTTCTTGTAGACAGATTTCTTCCTAGTTCCAACTGGTTGGATGTTTATCGCGTCCGTAGTCACGTGCAGTATCTGCAACCTAAATGCCGAACTCAGGAAGTTTTAACGCATATTCTTGAAACTGTCTAAATACACATAGCAAGTAGTACTCTGTGAACACGAAGCAATCGGTCAGTGAACAAAGTTATCCACCGGAGAGATTTAGAAATTCATCAAGAGGGTTTTGGCAGAGAACGGTGTTCTTTCACGGGCAAAATAATTCTTGGAGAGCTGTTTTAAGAAGACCCAATGGCTAGTTTGTGGAAGAGTAAGTATTCCAAGAAGGATGAGGACTATGGGCTTCCTCTGGCGCGTTCCAAGCTCATACCAAGGTCAAAAAGATTTTCAGATCCCTGGATAAGGAAAATTGTTAAGCTATGCCCGATATTGGGGGTTGTCATGCTCCTGATATGGTTTCTGTCACGTACCGTGAGACCTAGCGAATGCGCGTATCCTAGGTATGTAAACCCTCAGCACAGCAGTCACATCAACTACGTCAAGAAGTCATACGCAACCACTTTTTTGACAGACGAGGAGTATTACAATTTCGACTTTGAAAATTTTGACCCAGATGTTTTGGACAAATTTGATGACGGCGAGCAACACTACCTAATAACCGAGTTCGGAGGTAGTGTTGTTTCTTCCAAAGACAAGGAAAGGTATGAAAAAGAGCTCAAAATGCTGCTGGAGTCGACTGTTGAAATTTACGACTTGGAAAATTCAAAGGGGACTCAGAATGGTGCTGAAAACAGGGAGCACTTGCTGTTATGTGTGCCCCTCAGAGATGCCGAATCTGTTCTACCGCTGATGTTTAAGCATCTCATGAACTTGACGTACCCTCACGAACTGATTGATTTGGCTTTCCTAGTTAGTGACTGTTCGGAGGGAGATCATACTTTGGATGCACTGATATCGTACTCTAGGTATTTACAGAATGGAACCTTATCAGACGCTTTTGCAGAAATGGACAAAGAAATATCAAATGCGCGTACCACAGATCTGAGTCAACTGTATTTGAAGTATATGAACGAGGATTATCTAAATACTCTAAAGGATGCTTTCAGTCCTCCATTTCATGAGAACTATGACAAACCATTCCGCTCTGTGCAGGTTTTCCAGAAGGACTTTGGTCAAGTAATCGGACAAGGCTTTAGTGACCGACACGCCGTAAAAGTTCAGGGTATTAGAAGGAAGTTGATGGGCAGAGCTCGGAATTGGTTAATGGCTAACGCTTTGAAGCCTTATCATTCGTGGGTTTACTGGAGAGACGCCGATATTGAACTATGTCCTGGAACGGTCATTGAGGACTTAATGGCAAAGGGATATGATGTCATAGTTCCTAACGTTTGGAGGCCTCTACCTACATTTCTGAACAACGAACAGCCGTATGACCTGAACTCTTGGATTGAATCATACGAAGCGATCGAGCTGGCCCACACCTTGGATGAAGATGATGTTATAGTTGAAGGCTATGCAGAATATCCAACTTGGAGGTTCCATCTTGCATACGGTCGCGAGCCTGATGGTGATCCCAACCAAATCATTGAGCTGGATGGTGTTGGAGGTGTCTCCATCCTTGCGAAGGCCAAACTTTTCAGAAGTGGTGTTCAGTTTCCAGCATTCACGTTCGAAAACCACGCGGAAACAGAGGCTTTTGGGAAAATGGCAAAGAAAATGGGATTCTCTGTGGCTGGTTTGCCACATTACACTATATGGCACATTTATGAGCCGAGCGACGACGATTTGATCGAAATTGCAAGCAAAGAAGAACAAGAGAGCAAGAAAACAACAGACTCGGAGGCACCGGAGGTCACAGCACAATAATAATTCCTATTTAATATTTCAATTCTGAGTGAAGCCATGTTTAAACTAGATTTTTAACACTCTGCGCCGAGTCCCGTCCTCCGAAGTAATGGGTAGGGGTGTAATAGTAATTTCTGTTCAATTCATATTTATACATATTCAAGTCAGAGTGGTGATTTCTTGTGTAATATTTCCATTTTCACCGAACGTATATGTATCTTAAATTTATAAATGTCTATTAACTAAGTAGACTTTCATGATAAACTGGAACGAAAATCTTTAAAAACTCTATTGGTATAGAAGAATTAGGTGAACTGAAGAAATGTAAGTGGACCTGGCTGTAGTCTTACAATGCCAGGCCTAAAGATCAGATGGTTAGGACATACAGCTCATTAGATGATATCAGTATCGTTGACCGATTTTTGGCGCGATCTGCGCATTTCCCATAATTTTTCAAGCATAAAGGTACCACTAATGACACCACCTAGCGATGCCAGACCAATCCCGAGATAAAGAGCGCACCTGTAGCTTTTTAGTTCATCCCCGGTACGTTTGAAGACTTGTTTCTCCACGGTGCCTGCGACACCGAGACAAAAGGACATCGAGTAGTTCACCATGGTGTTGACAAGCGAACCAGCCATACCTTGATATTGCATCGGCAAATAGTCACTCATGATGATCGATGATGCTGGGAATGACAAATCCATGCCAAAAGGAAGAATAACCATCATACCCAGAGTCATTTGGAAATACGACTGATGGACAGGGGTTACACTGAGCATAATGCAGCCTGCATTGAATGCCAGCATGGAGAAGAAGAGTAGGATACTAGGGTTGATTTTTTTGATGAAGAGTCCTACTGTCATTGCAGCACAGATTCCGGACATTGTGAACATGAAGTAGGAACCACCGGCCCACATTGCACTGTAATGTCTCAGGTTCAACACAATCTCATAGTAGTAAAAGGTCCAGATACCGAACGAACCCCACCCTAAAAATAGTGAGGCGAGAATCATCAATAGATGACGGTCCTCCATGACAGCCTTGGGCAGCAAAGGGACTTTAGCATAGCGTAGCTCAAAGACAAAAAATGCAATCAATAGTATAATGGAAACAACGAGCAGAACAATAATGTAAGCTGCCCCCCACCCGTCAATTGGCGCCTGGTTCCAGACAAAGTTTAAAATAATCAGTCCTAAAACACCTAGAGCCGAACCGGTCCAGTCCATGGAAAACTTATGGACATTGACGGGGACAGTGTCTGGAATAGAGTAGTAGGAGGCAATTGTGATGATGAGCGCAAATATCGTGTAAGCGTAGAATGCCCATGGCCAGTTTTTGCTGTTCTCCACTGTGGTTACACCGGCAAACACTGTGCCTAAAACGGCTCCGATGGGTGCGCACATGCCCACGAGACTAATTACCATGTTTTTTCTCTTTGTTCCTGGTTTGTATATGGTACCCGCAAGTCCTAGGACATTTGGCAAAATAAATGCTATCCCAAGGCCTTGGAACGCCTTGCTGACGATGAAGAATGCTGCGTTGTGTGCATATGTGGTAAGTCCACATATTAGAGACCAAACTGTCAAGATTACATAGCCAAAGAGTAGCATTTTTTTGAGGCCGTATATATCACCTAGTCTTCCACTCACCAGAATGAAAGACCCTGATACCAATGGGAACGATGCCAGCAACCACGATTGCTGGTTGCTGGATGAGTTTAAATCGTTTTTCAAAATGTCCATAATTGGCATCGTTTGTACAGTACCTGCTTGATTTAGTAGTTGGCCCGCCATGCAACTGATGACAAAAAGATATTCTTTCCATGACTTGTCGAAGTAGTTGGGGTCCTGCCAACTGCATCTTGCACCTTCAAGAACTTCCGTTTTTTCGTCACAGGATATTTTACGATTGCTCGATGAGGAGCTCTCGTCCATGCTCTGACTGTCCAGCTCCAAGCACTCTTCTGTTTCTTCCCCATCAGTGACAGTTTTTTGGCTCCTGTACCACTTCTCCTTTTCGGAGTATTGGTCTTCTTCTATCCTTTGCTCTATCATGTTATGGATGATGATACTGAATTGGTTTGGTTTGGTTTTGCAAATGATGGGATATTGACTCCAGGAAATACCTTTTCTACCCTAAACTGTCTTAATTATATATGAAAGTAAACCAGAAGTTTTCCTCAGCTAACAGTTTATCAATATTTCGTTTAAGAAACAGCCATCCTTTTGGTTGTACACTCTCACTTTCAAGGTGTAGATAAGATGGCTTGAGCTCGGAGGGTCCGTCTGGAACAACTACTGCATGTCCCTCTGATATCTCCGACATTGGTTGGTAAGCAACATTTGCGTACGCGGATGCCCGTCGAGGATACAAGAATGCCAGATTCTCTTTCTTGTTTTGTCTCATAGACATTTCCGTAGAAATCTTTTCCTGAAGGCATTTTTCTCCTTGGCCGGATTAATTACGTTTCTTTATTCTTTCCTGTGTTTACGCGTTTTTTTCAAAAAGATAATACGTGACTGCCAACTTTACGCGTTTTGGTTTCACCAGGCGGGGATAGCATCGTTTACTATTACAACCCCCTCGCACATTGAGGGCTCACATAATGATTACACGATCAAATTGTACATAGATTCAACTTCCAAATAATTTGGGATACGTATCAGGTACATACATCCACGCTGCGCATGAATAATCTGCGATCTTTGTTTTCATTTCGCCAAAAATGTAAACAAACGCCTAAGAGTATATTTAGCACAACGACGCGTCCAGTTGTCTATTAGACGAGAAACGCGTAAAGCACATAGCATTATTGAAAATGAGGGGATATAGTGCGGTCAGTCACCCTCGGCTCGCGTTTAACCGTCGTTCATTCCATAGTAATCGTTGCCTTCTTCAACTGCAGCACCCAGAACATTGGCTGCGTACATGAACGTTGAATGCTGCAGTTGGGCTAAGTACTGCGCCATGACATCTGAGCCTGGAATAGCTTTTTGTCTCCGCTTCCTTAGCCGGCGACGACGCTGTGGGTTCCCCGATGACCCGGCAATGTCCTGGGCATTGCGGCCGGACGTGTCCATGGTATTCATCGCACTGTTCTTCATCATCATTGCATAGTTTCGGTTGATAGTAACTGGGGAAAAAGGTGCAAGGGGTTCCATCCTACCGCTTCTATTCGAACCAATCGAAACACCATCGTTAAACGACGGATTTGATCCTTCCGAAGCGAATTGTGAGTTGTTATGGCCATGATACAATTTATTATGTCTTTGTTTATTATTCTTGTATTTCTTGCCTTTAGGTACAGCTCCTTTCTGCTTCTGTTCCAATTCTTTCTTCACTGGTTCAATTGGCGAGTGTAATATAAGTTCAATATCACTAGAGCTTACCGAACTATTTTCCTCGTCTATCTGCGGTTGGACGAATTTGCTCTTCTCAGATTCGAGTTTCTTACCATCTACATCTACCTCCAAATCAAGTGGATTCATGGTACCTTCATCAGACATATTCCCTGTCCCTTTACTCATTTTCAGTAGTTCCTCGGCTTCTTCTTTGAACTGAGCATCGACTATTTGATCTTCAACACCCTCATCCCGGCTACAAGTTGCTTCTCTGGATAGTGCCTCTTCGTCAACAAATGAAGCTGCCGTAACGTTATTTTCCAAACTTATGCCCAAAGAGTCAAGCCCAAAAATAGCGCGACCAGGTATAACAGGGGTCCCTTCAGTTTCAGCAGTTGGAGTTTGGGAATTTCGTGCTTCCATTTCGTGTTGTCTTCTCTCTTCCTCTAAACGGCTTAATCGAATGTTATAACTGGGCTTTTTTACTTTCTTATAGAATCTTGAATTTTTGCCCGCAATTAAATTCTTATTCACATTACCACAACGATCTTTTCCGTATCCAATAATTAATCCATTATATCTATCACTGAATTTTTCATTAAACTTTTTACTATCTCCTACCTTTGAATCATCAACCAGCTTAATAGCACTCATTATATTCATAAAATTGACCCAGCAACAATGCCCATCATTCAAATAATTGATCTGTTCAATTTCACCATAGGTACTAAAGTCCGCTCTTAGTTGTTCTTCAGCTGGTAGTTTAAACTTGTCCTTGTATTCTTGATACTGTGGATCATTGATGTACTTATCCTTGAATGCGTATTCTGGTAAACTTACGTAGACATTTCTGCTCGCACCAATAGTAACTGCTAAAGCGATTGATTTTGGAAGTGGACCAGAATGATGACCCCAGCCCACCTTCAGCATGTTACCATGAAGAACAATAGGGTCAATAAAAGAGTTCACGTAAAATTGCACCGCCGTCGAGGCCTCGATGAATGTTACAAAACAAATGCGCTTATCTTCAATAAATCTGATGTTTTGTAAGATACCTCCACGAACCACATTACAAATGTCCTCAGGCTTCGATCTTGGATGGATGTTGCCAATGAAAACTGTACGATTTCCAACTCCTCCTCCCATTGACGCAGACAATTCGGCTGATTGTTCGAATTGATCTTGTAATGTTTGAGTTATCGGTTTACCCATAGGATTTTGGCCAGCAAGATGCGCTTGGTCCATAAAAAAGCCAGGTACGGGCGCCATATGACTTGGTCCTGGACCTAATGTGGAACCAATCGGTAGCATTTGAGAGCTGCCCATTTGAGATCCGAGCATCATATTCCCTTGGTTCATCCGAACGGTAAGTGGATCTATCGTTTGTCCATCTATTAATGATTCCCTTGATGGTGTCATCATATCATTAACATATAGTTCTTGTGGATTTATTGGTCCCATGTTGTATTCCATCTTGCAAGCCTGGGATACCCGTACATTGGGCAAATGCTTCTTGTGTTCTTCTAGATGCGGTTGGGAATATCTGTCTGGACTAACTATTAAAACGTTGTCTTCGAGTTCAAGTCCTTGTAATTTTTCAATTAGAACGTTCATTTCGGAATCTAGACCTGCTGACGAATGAGATGATGATAAGCTTACTAGACTTGCATTTTTGCTGAGGAACCCACTATTTGAATGGGCATTTGTAGGCATATTTGTGTTCTCTCTTGATATGCGACCGGCAACGGAGGATGACCTTTCCATTGATGAAGGAGAAAATACCGCATAATTACACTTCTTTATTTCATATTTCATCATATTCAATCTCAGGTAATCCATAATCTCAATAGCCATGAATATATTGACAAACGTAACTATGGCATAGTTCTTTGGAAGAGGCTCATCATCAAAAAATATTTCTTCATCCTCATCGTCTTCAGCGTTCTCTTCAATGTCCTCTTCAACTTCTTCAACTTCTTCAACTTCCTCATCAACTTTCTCCTTAACTTTTTCATCATCTGCAGTTTTAACTTCACTTTCGTAGCCAACCTCACTTCCCTGAGGGGATTTTTTGTTAGAAGGACTGTCAATTTGCCTAACTTCATCTTCTGAATCGTTTTCCTCCTCATTTATTACTTCTTCCTCATCCTCCTCCACATTCATGAGATCGATAGATTCCAAGATATATCGCTTATTAGTGTTGTTCTTAAGAAATTTCAGTTTTGTATTTAAAAGTTCGTTTTTATCGCATATCCCGTCAAACTCTAGTAATAGTGATCTTGTAGCACCTTTATTCATGATGTCATATTGCAGGAAAGCGGCGGTGCTTAAAGGGTTCATTTCTAATTTTGAGGATCTTTTTTCGGTGGATTCATGTTTTTTTGTATCGCTTGTTTTATTTGAAGTTGAGAGTTCATCTTCTGAGTTTGTTTCTGACTTAATTTCCAAAAACTTGTGTTCGTAATTCAAATATACAAAACACACTGAGAGATTCTTCGATAAAAACTTCTTTTTGAAATCTGAAAACCGCTGCAAAACGTGGTTGTAGTAGTTCAAGCTTGCTTGGCGCGTAAGAAAACTTACCAGCAATGAACATTCGTCGCTCTCGTTAAAATCGCATAAGTAAACACTCTCCAGTGGGCCAAACTTTGCAGACGACTCGACTAGGTTATGAATATCGATACATTTATTGATATTTTGGAATAGCAGAGATCTCGTTCGATACTCATCATCACCCTTCGGAAGCTTCCTGTAATGCACTATGAACGGTTCTTTGAAAGTGACGTCTCCGTGTTCCTTAACACTCAGGCTGTAACTCTGACGCCTTGATGGCAAGTTGTGTACTGAACTATTTGCAGACATGATCGAGAGTCTTGACTGTGGTAGCTGGTACACGTTGTGCCTTTGGTATGGTCCCCGACTCAAGCCGTTGTTTTGTGCCTGTTGGAGGCGGCTGCCACTCAAGTTCTGTTGGTATATCGACTGCGCCTGTCTAAACTGATAAGGGTTTGGCGATGACACAAATGGGGAACCCATTAACAAGTGCGATGGCAGCAATGTTGCGCCGTACGCTGTGTCAAAAGGTGTGGGCGGAGGTTGCAAAACCGCTTCACCAGGCATAAATTGCATCTGGCTCTGTGATGGTTGGTTCATATTCAATGGAGGTGGATACATCATGGTGCCATCGTTCATTCCAATGCCATAAATCATCTCGCCGTGTTCGTTGATTTCTTGTAACCGTCTCATTTGGTCTTGGGAGTAGTACCCTTGCCCGCTGTTCCGGCCGACCATTGCTAATGCCTCGCGAATCTTCTTGGCTGTGTACCTCTCGTCTATCAGGGTAGTCTATCACGTTCCTTGACCGTCTAATCTATGTGCTGGCTGAGCGCTTCTCTTCGAAAGCTCTGTTTTTACGTTTCTGATTCGTTTCGTGTTGTAGGTACAGCTCGCTGTGCAGTTGTCAAGTTAAAATCTAATTGCCCTCCAGTGGTATAAAGCTAGTGTGAAGCTTATAATTTGATTGTATCTTTAATCTCTGAACTATGCTGTTGTTTCTCGTCCATGAACCGCGTTTCCTTTAAACTTTAGTAGTCTGATCTGTTTTTAGTTCTTAAGCATATTCCTCATTTTTTTTTTCACTGTCGACTTTATCACCCCAATAGGGAATCTACAAAATATTATTCAGGGTAAAAATGAAGATTTCAAAAATTGCCCAACAATAGCAGTTGCACTCACTTAAAATAGAAAGCTCTTTTAACGCTACAAGAAAGTGCCTAACTATGTATTTTTTTACGCTACGCTATCCTAGTTAGGGTTTAACTAAGAATGTAGCATGAAACCGCAGTCTCGTTTGACGGTCTTTTATGTAAAACGCTGTGTAAAACCAGAAGAATATAGATGTATTGTTATATAAGGAGTAGGAAACACATTCGTTTTGTTCAGCTCAGATAGTTAGGTCTGGACAAAAATACAAATTGGTGTTGCACCTCTGCTTCAATTACAAGATAGAGGAGAAGAGGTCACTGCCGGTATGAAAAAATTATAGTGGCGGAGCTCTATAGACAGTCTTTATCTGTACCCTCTGTTTGGTTGTTTCAATTTGGCACTGGCCGAAGGCTCAATTGTTCAGGAGTGGCAGAGTGGCCCTAACCAGTAAAACAATTGCGGAAACGCCGGCCTTGTCAGAGCGCCTTCTTTGGCAATCCGGATTTGTTCGCAAATTCTAGACGCCAATTTCCCATCTTGTACCAAACTCATCCACGAGTAATGCCAGACGGTGCAGCTGAGACTACACTGAAGGAGACACGTGAAAGCAGCCTAGATTCTGCCTGCCACATGCTTTTCTGTTTTCTGCCCTCTTTTCTTCCAGTTTCGAGCTGTAACATGGAAATTTTTTTGTCCCGATTTTGAAACTGCAGAATATCCGTATCTTGCTTTTTACATTGTGCACCAAAAATCGATCCGAGCTCGAAAGATTTGAAGGCAAGTAACGGATAATCTAGACAGAGCCGTTCAGAATTCACGAATTTTGCCAGCTGAACAGGTCAGTGAGATTCCGCTCCTGGAAACTCATATCATGACGACGCCTTGGCCCACGATGTGATCTCAGATTAATGACGATATCACCATCTACGTTGCTCACAGATTCCTGCTTGTCATGTGAGTGCAGTTCATCCGAAGTTAAATAAGGCTTCTCGAGGTTGGCATTTGCAAAAGACCTGGAGCCTTCCTCTTCTTTCTGGGCTAAGTCCAAAATGATACCGTTACTCTCGGTCTTTCCAACATCCATAGTGGATTTATGTGGGTCATCAATCATTTCAGGCGACCAAGCAAGCAACGGCGCCAACCCTAGTGATGCGTCCACCGTAAATCCGAAACCTAAATTATTCGTATGAGATTGGGCAATAGCTTTGCTGTTTACATCGTTGCTATTGGAATTTGTCTCCTGCATGCCGAACATGTTGGGCAAATGGTCATCCGCAACCGTACTGTTTTCATTTCCCTGGAAAAAGGTTGATCTTTGTGAAGTCGCTCTAGGCAACTCGTTAGGCGGTCTCTCTGGTCTTGGCTGGTCGTTGTTGACATTGAGAAACATTAAATTGAGTTGAGACGAAGATTTTGCCTGTAGATAATAATCTATTAAAGAATCACCGTTGCTTGGGACCTTAAAAAGGCCATTCAAACCAGTCGTGGACAAATTGACATTTGTCTGGTTGCCCTTAGAGGCGTTGCCATTGTTATCAAAGATCTTAGGATGGCTTGGTTGACTGTGAACAACAGAATGCTCATTAGGAACTGAGTTAACAGAAGGCCCGTTGAAAAAAGCAGCCAAATCAGGGTGACTGTAGACATCGTTGTTTAACACAGGATCAAGTTGAAATGCCTCAGCTATTGCATTCTGCGTTGATTTCGATGACGTCATCTTTGCTTGTTTTCCAATATGCTTGTATTCAGGCTCTGGTGTTTTTGAATTATCAACACTTGGAACAGAATCCATGTTCTCCTCCATTTCTACTTTGATCTGCTTTGTTGGGCGCAAATACTCCTTCGTGTCTAAGTTATCGGTTAATTCTTGACTCTGCTCTTCAGTTCCTATATTATCTTGTTCATTTTGGTCTTCAAATGCTTCATCCGCTTTTCTTTTCAATTTATTGTCTACCTTGACACCAGCATTCCTAACAACCGGAAGTCCCATGAGTCTGTTGTAGTGATTCAACTTTTTGGTTACCAGCTTTTCCAATTTCTCAACTTTTGCATGTGGAGGTTGGAGAAGTAAATTGATCGACATATCAAGCAACTTCAAACTCTGCCACGATATTATTCCCGGCAGATCTAATTTACGATCATTCTCGAGATCCCTGATAATGTCCATCAATAGTGCCTTGTTGTCAAGGAAAAGAGCCCCTCCTTTTATATATTCGAGTGAACCACGGGCACTAAGCAAAGCGAACCTTGATTTTGTGCGGGCCACATTTATCGGTAATGGGATGTAAATGGGATTCAACGATTCTAAAACATTAAGCATTGTATTTGTTGCTTGTTGTAAAAGAACATAAGAAGATGATGATCTATCGACTGCATTACTTGAGCCTGGGCTATTCATGTCTTTGGGTACGCTTGCATCATTATCTAAATTGCAATCAGTGCCCATGACATTGAGGGGTTTTGTCGCTACAACTGGTAAATGAATCATGCATTTAGCCAAAAAGTAAAGAATCAGTAAAATCATATTTTTGACGTTTTCCACAGTAGCATTCATTTGTTTCAATCGGTTGAATTCATCCATATCAATAGTGCCATTGACGTCCAATTCGAAAAGAAGATCGGATGGCAGCCCACGTCTCCAATTATCAAGGGCATTTTCATGAATAAGAGCGACTTGTTTTGTTATAGATTCCGTCATGCCTCTTTTGAAGATTGAGTCAACTATATTGCCCAACACTTTCGCATATCTTATGATTGCCAATGAAAATTGGCTGACACGCCCCTCAAGTTTGATCATCTGTCCAGCTAAATTGACTCTGCCATTGTCATTATCAGACACGGGTATTGCGCATTCAATTTCATGATCCTTCAAAAGTCTGGGAACACCCAACTGCAGAGCAGAGAAAA
Organism: Hagleromyces aurorensis; assembly: GCA_030705145.1. Lineage (NCBI taxonomy): Eukaryota > Fungi > Ascomycota > Saccharomycetes > Saccharomycetales > Saccharomycetaceae > Hagleromyces > Hagleromyces aurorensis. Next base: position 40,268 of record JANIWU010000072.1, on the reverse strand, counting down.
CGTCCAGATAATATATACCCCAAAATAATATACGCCTTTCTCCCTGTTCTTTTTTCAGCATAGCAGATCCCGATCCCCCTAAAACTGCACTAGGGCACCTGTGTAATCTTAGCTGTTGAGCCATCGATACAACTTTCCCACGCAGCTCATATATTGCAGAAACGTTGCCAGTATTCAGAAAATAAAATAAAAACAACGATAAAAGCTGTAATGTTTGGAGAGATGTCGTCAATACACTGAAGTATGGATTAGATATTAATAAGGATATGGCTCGATTATAATATGAGGCCAGCTTTTTGTATTTTGAAAGTTGAGACGGATCACCAGATTTGATTTTAGTTAATAAGCCGAATTGACATATTACCAGTAACATGCAGCTGAAAATTTTATAGCTTATTAGTTTGTTCCTTTTAGTAAGAATGTTCATAGTTTCGTCAAGGGTTTCGTTCCATTTCTCGATTATATCAACTTTAAACTTGGAGTAATAGTTGTAAAATTCCTCCTTATTGAGTATTGGTATATGAATTGCCCATTGATTAAAATAACATTCCACGAGGTCATCAATTTCTTGAGCATTTAAATTTACATCATTGTCGTCATAAAACATATTTGGATTGGTCGTAGCTCCCATTTTTTTATTTTTTTGTTCTATATCTTCCTTGTCATTAGTAACATGTGTGGAACTCTTTGGCATAATATCAAAATGCAAGGTAGTATATAGAAACCTTTCCATATCATCAAACTCCCATAAATTGACTCCTTTCAGACATTCCAAAGCATCCCATTTTAATAACTGCGGCTCAGGCAAATCTCCCTTCAGAGAAGACAGTAGAGAGACAGTGTACAAACACTGTTTTGACGTAAAGCCATGAATTTGCCGGATATGCGCCAGCAGTTGAGGAATGAATAATATCTCTTCAGTTGATCTCGGTACAGAAAGTGCCACCAGTGTGGCTAATTGTGTGCTCTGTTCATGCGTTGACATGGATGAGAGTGCCTTAACGGCTGGTAACCCCGGGGCTTCATTTTGCTCGAAGGAGATCGATGTAGGGTCATTTAAGTTTGTTGAGACAGGTTTCAAATGAAGGTTGTCTGTACAACAATTTCCGTTGCATTGGTGTTTGTCCATTTGGAGTTGATCTGTATTATCACCAATTATGTTTTCATCATGAGCACTAACCTCTCTTTTACTGTCCTCGTTATTTAGTCCTTGGTCTGTCTTGTTCAGAAGAAACAAGTTCGTTGATGAAACGTTGAGCGCGCCACCGTTGGCTGACCTGAGTTCCTGCAACATCTGTTCCTCCTCTTGTTCGTTCTTAATTTTCGTTGAGCCTTCATTTACTGACGACACTAGATGAATCTGTTGTTCTTTTAAGTCACACAGCGCCACTAATCTTCGGTTTTCCGCCTCTAGTTCCCTAACCCGCTCTTCGAGTGTCTCTGTGTAGCCTCGTGGGAACGCTTTCCTGGACAGCTTGTCGCTGATTTTGCACTCGAATCCCACAGCAGCGCACTGTGTACATTGCGGCCTTTTTCCGTCGCAGCGAATCTTTTTCGATCGACATCTGTCGCATGCTTGCGCTACTCTGAATGTAGCTGCAGAGCTGAGACTGGCATTGCTGGCATTTCTGGTGCTTTGTATGGTATCTTTCGCGATAATGGTATTTATCGATTGCTGGGGTGTTGAAACGTTGGAGGATATGAAGGGAGAGTTCATGGTGGCTATGCACCTCGCAGCATTTGTGGTGGATGCGGAGGTGCCACTGCCCGGCTTATCGTTGGTGGCCTCCGCCATACTATTGCCGGCCGGTGATTGAGATTTCGACGGAGCCTGGCTGCTGCTGACTAGAAAGGGAACGCCCATCCCGCTCAGAGCTTGTGATCCCATCGTTCTGATGTACTTTGGAACTGAAGAATCCATCCTGGTCTCGCCGTCTCGCTGGACTACAGGAGGCTTCATTCTTTCGAGATTCCCGGAGACTTTTCACAGTAAGCTATTCTACCCGGGGAGATCTGGTTGTGGACTAAAACTAGATCTTTTTTTGTTAATATGTGTGCATATGCTGTTGCATGCGCTGCAGGTAGAGTTCTTACTTGGAAAACGTAGCGTATGTTTTCTTTGTCAAGCTGCTTGTCACCTAGTAATTTCAGTGTTTAATATATACAATGGAAAATAAGATGGCACGAAGCTCCCATAAAAGCGTCGGAAAAAAACAGAACACGAGACTTGCCAAGGAAGCCAACAATTCAGCCCTTTCAGCATGGAAGAATTCTACTCTAGAGAAACGGGCAAAACCTCCCGAGTTTGCGAAGATTATCCCTATCGGCTTGCTAAGCTGCTGCTGCAAGCTACCCCACATAGTTATCTACTCTGACGCTGTGTTTCTTCCGGCTTTCTGTTGCTATGTGTCTTGCTGAGAAATACATTCTTTTAAAAGCACTCTTATGGTGCGTTTCTTACATTTCAAGAAGGTTAACTTAACACCGACAAGAAGAATATGCCATGATCTGCGTATATTGAGGCAATGTTGCCTAGGTGCTACGGCCTCTACTCTGGTCTTTTTCATTGTTACAACCAATGTGTCTTGAAGGTTACAGCCAATACCTGTGAATGTGACATGACAACAAGTTTTTGTCACTACGCTGTTTTGTTTGGCCTGATATTGCCGAAATTAGCCAGCACATAGTTTTCCTAGAATATTGAATGTTGAATTATCTGCGGGGTATGCAGGCAGGCTCGGTAAGCACGCTTAAGTCACGTTTTAACGTGACTTAAGCGTGCGTCAGGAGGTGGGTGCGCCGTGCGGGCAATACGCGTTAGTACCCCCTGAAAAGTGGAATTGCTCCAGGCGGTGCCGATGACGTTTTTGCACTCGTGTACGACAATTCTTAGCCTGTGAGTGCGTGTGCGTTTCTATTATGGAGCGGCTGCTGTGGCCTTCCGCACAAGCCAGCGCCAATTCTCAGATCTGTGGGTGAGAGCAAAAATGCAGACGCTCCATTATTTTCTGTTTCCTAGAATATTCCGGCCAGTAATTGTAGAATGCAAGATGCCTGGGGTTATAATTCTCCAAAGGGCCTTGTTTCCCATGGTCAGCAAGTTGCATTACCCACATACTTGTGCCGCCGGGGGAACGTGCATATCATCCTGCATGCGGCCGCCACATGTTCAAGATCAATTGGACCGTGTCTGGGAGAAGCGATATTCTACGAGATTTCTGGCTGGACTTGTGGTGAGAACGCTTTTTCACTTGCATTACAGTCCAACGTTGTTATTTATTCTTGTTTCGGTTTATTGATCCATTAGAAGAGGATGAAAAGCAACAAAACGTTAAAACATGCGATCAGAATGTAAACAATGGTAACTCCAAACAACAGTCATAGCCTTGTATTCAACAAAAGTAATTCATGTCTTAAAAGGGGCATTATTTGTTCCCAACAAGTTCCGACCTTGTACGCGATTACTGGAACGGTCGAAACCTCTCTTGCTCTGTGCGTCTTCGGTCGCATACAAGATTGGAAAGGCTATAAAAATTGCGGTTGAACAAGCTAAACCTGCGCAGTTGAAACAGCGCCCAAAAATAGTCTTTGTTTATGTGGTCCCAATTATAACTACAATGCTGTCTTCGGCTGTATCTGGCAAAATTTCAAGACAAAACTGGTGTCAAAAAAGTGAACTGCGCTAACTTTCCTTGATACAAGACGGAATTGGGGGCAATTTGACTGCTGGATCCATAATAGAGGCCGAAAAGCCAATATATGCCCCACAAACCCCGCTTCGTCCCGCCACAAAGCTGTGTATGCCCTTGGGCAACAGCAGTTTTTTCTGCACGACAACCCATCGAAGGGGACCTGAAGACCCACGCGCAACGGCTGATACTTTGCAAGATTTGCCTAGTTGAGAATCAGAATTACCGCATAGATTTTGCCATTGGCACGATCGCCAACAGCCCGCCAGAGTAGCAAAATTCGAAACTTTCAAAGAGTAGGCAAAAGCGGCTAAACAGAAGTCCCAAAAGCCAATGGTTCACATGCAGCGTTTGGGCATCCATATATTCAATTGTTAAGGTGTTTGGCTAGTGTGGAGAGAGATTGACTGCAGAGCCGTCGTACATGTAGTTTAATTGTCTCTTTAGGTATAACAAATATGATTCACTGTGACCTAACGCTAGCGCATTGTGCCTATTGAAGTATAAGCACACCCGATAGTCAGTTCTACTGGGAAATAAAGACACCCATCCCGCAGATAATGAGCCCAGACCTAGAGTGAATGAGAGTCCTGGTACTGTAAAGCTGCCAGATCTCTTTGTGAGTTGAGATCTTGCAACATTTCATGAACCGGGTAAGTAAAACTAGATATGTGTAAAAAGGTTACCCTCTATTAGTTTCACGTGCAAAAACATCCCGGCCTGAATATCGGAGCCAACGCGTTGACCGAACGGGCAACGCCACTACGTCAGAATACTAATGATCGTCGTTTATGAGAGTCATGTTCCTATCATAGGGGTCCTAAAAATTCTCGAGTTCTTCATCTCATAAAACGATATCAAGTGTATCTCACATTTTGAATTGAAATCTCAGGCTGGTGAACTAGACGAGGGTCCATCATTAGCGGCTGGAATTTTGGAGGAACCGAACTGCACGATAGCAAGGTATTCGCAACCAAGCACACTAACAAAACTCATTGAATTAAACCTGCACATGCATTTCTCGGAAATTGTCATAAAAATAGTTAAGCTATACACCATATTTTGGGTTATTTATATTTGCTGGAGCGCCAACCTTTCAGCATGTAATTTCAGCACTTACAATTCACTTATCAAACCAAGACTGGCCAAACCGATCAGCTCTTTGAATTTGATCATGGCACACCCCGACGACGAGGTTATGTTCTTTGCGCCAACTCTGCTTCAGTTGGACAACATGCTCCCCTCAGGTATCAAATTCAATTTCATTTCGATGTCAAGCGGAAACCACGAAGGGGAGGACATGGGTGTAACGAGATCAACTGAGCTTCATAGATCAGTTAATATCCTCTTGAGCAACTCCAAAAGGGAACGTGAAGTGCACATTTTTGAATATCCTGACGGTGCAAATGAGACATGGATTCCAACTGATATCGTATCAACTATATCTACTAAAGTATTCGATAGCGAAGCGGACGGGGAGAAAATTTTATTAACCTTCGATGCAAATGGTGTATCTGGACATCCCAATCATGTTGCATGCTACGAAGCCGTACAAGAGCTAGTGAGGTCATCCAATAAAATTAACGCTGCCTTTCTTCTAGACAGCTATAACCATAATTTCATTTTGAAGTACAGTGCATTTACTTGGGACATATTGAAATTCTTATTCCGCTTAAGCATGTCCTATTTCAAGGAAGATAAACCGGAGATATTTGTCGCACAGAATTCAATAACCTTTCGGAATACGTACCCACAGTATTTACTATCCTTGGCCGCCATGGCAAATGCCCACGAAAGCCAAATGGTGTGGTTTAGATATGGTTGGTGGTTCTTCTCCAGATTTGTCTTCATCAACGATCTGGTCCCAGTTACCGCATAGTTGCTACCAAGATTTAAGTTAAACCTGGTTCAGGCATCAAAAATTTAGCATTTTTTTTTCAATTACTTACAGATACATATTTTACCATAACCTACCTAAAAGCATATCTTCCTCCTCCATTTCATCATACTTTACTTGCAGCTCTGTCCTTTTTCTAATCAAACTCTGCCCGTGCTCTTTGTATTTCAAATGCTGCTGGTCACAATAGTTACGCAGGTCCTTCGAATTTTCAACTGAAAAGCTCCAATTTTCAATGAAAAGTAATGACTTTCTGTATCCCTTATGGAAAACCAACCATTTTATAACAATTTTCTGACATTTTTTAAGTAGGGCTATTTCGGCAGGCTTTATACTTCCCCAATTATTGAAATTCATATCTTTATAGAAGATATCCAAGATATCCAGCGCTCCGTTAATGTCTCGTGTCTTTTTGAACATCATATAAAGCAACTTGGCTGTCCCATGATCATACTCTATTGCTCTGTTGTTTTTAATGTACCACTTTTTCATGATATTCCAGCAGCCTCGGGAAACTGGGTCGTCCTGATTATTTTTTGAGGATGAAAGTCTTTCGCTCAGCTGCATTACTCTTCTCCAAAATATTGCATTTAGATTAATAGAAGGGTACTGTTTTAAAAATAAGTCGAGAACCTCAAATCCCTTGACGAGATTATTATGGTTATATGCATATGCGGTTAAAATGGATATTAGCAGTTCGGATGACGGTAGGTTTGTGATAGATTCTTTATTTACAGGAATTTTAGAATAAGTTGTAATACCCCATTTTGATTTAATCAATTTCTCGATTATGTCTATTTGTTTCATGAACCCCAAAGAATATATAATAGTTGTCTCTAATTTTGGTGAGTTTTGTCCTATTCGCTTCCACTTGTTATCATTCATCAATACATGTACTAGTTGTGGTACATGTTTCATATCGGTAGGTTTAGCTTTGTAAAATCTGCTCAACCTAAAGTTAGCCGATCCATCGGCCAATCTCAAACCATTTTTTCGCTTGAAACCAGATACATGTTCTTTCTTTCCCAATATCCAATATTCTGGGAGTGCCCCACACCTGAGCTCCAGAAAACTTACCAACGTATCGATATCAATGTCAGCTGAAAGAAAGCCCCCTCCTGTATGGTCTAATATATATTGCAAAACACTTTGGGCATTTCCTAAGTTTCCCGTCTTGATATAAACGTGAATAAGCAAATTCAAATCATGCAAATGTAGAGGTGAAAGAAGCGGTTGTAACTGCGAGGAATTTTCTACAACGTAAGTTTTGTAAATTTCAAACAATTTGTATAGTACTTGCCTTGCTTTCTTATCTGGTAAAATATTATTTAGCTCACCAAGAGAGTCAAGGTTTCCATGTAATTGATTTATGAAAGATGAATAGTCAGCTTTCGAAAGTTCGCCTTTAGTGAACAACTTTTGAATGTGATTTTCATCGATCTGACCCGGTACTAACAACTCTACTATGAACTGTCTGTATTTTTTCTGATTTAGCAGTAATCCTAACCTGCTCGAAGGTACGTGCTTCTTTTCAGTGGGAGCCGGCTTTCTTATAAGGTCATTTGAAGATTGCCACCAAGCATCCTTCTCCATGAATTTCTGAAACAAGGTTAACCGTTCATTATTGCTAGTATTTCCATGCTTAAAAGCGTGATACAAATGAGATTTTGATTCAGATGTGTGATGTAGAGCCAAAGTGCTGTTGAAGACCTTAAATGATTTCAGAAGTCCTTGACTGTTATAGGTTCTTTTTAACATTGGAGCATCTGAAAAAAGTGGACAATGTACCAATGAAAGACTCTATAGCAATAACTTACAACAATTATACAGCCGCACCATGCAATTTTTTTCAGTTACATTCATATTGCATTGATGCATGTAAATGGAGTTTGAAGATCCAATTAGCCAATCTTATGCAACGTTCGTTCCAGATGATAACATTTATAGAATTGACCAGTATTTACATAAGGACACTATTGATACTATTCAGAGTAGTTCTTGAAGGATTTATGATCCATCCATCCAACTTCAAAACTATCTTTGATAGATGTTTTTTATCACCTTTTTGTTTATCTTTTTTTGCTCCTCAGAGTGTAAGTTCCAGTCGATGTCATACCTTTTGCATAGGACTGTCAATAATACGGCAATTGACATATCAGAACCGTTGTTACAAGCTATTAAAATTGGTTTATTTGATCCATCTAAGTTTGTTTGCAATTTGAAAAAATATCTCATCAAGTTGATTTCTCAACAATCGTGAACTTTTCTTAGATCCACTCGAGAGCTTGTAGATAGAAATGGTTGTGTTTTCGACTGCTTCTTCTAATGTCACAAACTCACTTAAAATGAAACATGCTGCATATTTCGCCTGAAGTTCTTTTAGGGCACTTTTTGAAATAATAGTATTCTCCGTAATCTTTGCAATGCAAAGATGCTCAGTCACAGCACAGCTCGCCTCAAACACATCGGAAGATGAATCGTAACGATGCGTAACTTCGCTCATGTTGTTTTTTATATTATCAACATGACTTAGCAGGTCAGTCTCTGATTTTTCTTGATTTGAAAAGTATGTCATATTATTCCAGAAAAGTTTTGATGTTAGACCGTTAGACCACAATTCGTGATCGTCAGCTGCTCCCTGTACATAAAGAAACCCTTTATCACCTCGAAGACCATCTGGAACTTGCTTACTTACTGTGCATAAGACCACATATATAGAGTTTTCATCTTCAGATGGTTTCCAGGCGTTGGTCAATTTTTCACCTGTGAAAACGTCTCTGGAACTACTAAGAATGGTCGAACCTGGATAAACCCAAATTGGCCTTAGTGTTCGATTTTTCAAAATACGCCCCAGGTCCTTTTCACCAAATATTTTCAGATCGAGAGCCCTTTTTACCAGCTGCGGTATCTTTCTCGCTATTTGATCTCTTTCAGACTTCGAAACTGTCTCCGGAGGCAGAAAAAGAACATCTTCCATTGCAAAAGTTGTATTTGAAGTGCTCAACATTATGTAGTTTAGAACAGCACACCAAATTGGAATTGTTTTGCTCAAAGCATCTGGCATTTTCTTACCACGTCTAGTGCTATCGACAATGGTACCGCCGTTGTTTGTAGATAAGATTGGCAACAGGTGAAAGTTCAGCCTTCTGAGGCTGAAGTCCCACATATTAACATGTCCGTCAGTGCTCTTGAAGTAGCTTGTCGTATCATATAACGATGGATCGCAATACCACAGTCCGCATCTCTCATTTGGTATAAGTGATATGAAGGAAATTGAGGAAGGACAGACTCTTTCAAAAAGATAGAGTCTGAGATTATGCTCTGCAATCGATTTCTTAACGATGTATGCTCTCGTTTGATGTCCTTGCTGATCTTGCTTATGGATGACTTGAATGCTAAATCCATTATTCAAACTTTGTTCCTTTTCTTGATGCCAAATATATGCTCTTGTATTCTTCTAGTTTCCAGTTGTGTCAATTTGTGATACGCCGAAGGTGCTACTGGGCATCGCAGTAGGAACTTTTACATTAGACAAGTATTGTTCAAAGAAAGAAGACTCATTTATAAAAAACTCATACTAAGGACCATTATGTGTGTATGACCATATTTTAAATGTTTTTAACAGAGGACACTTTATTTAGTGCATATCTGACAATTATTTGAAAATGTATATATACAGACAAATCCTGAAGGAAAATTTATAAGGAAGTAATTCTTAAGTCCCCAGGTATTGGACTGACTGTGAATTTCAACCCTTGGCTAAATATTATCCTTCAATCATGGAAGCAGGACATGTTAGGGAGACAGCAAGTATCTAAAATAGATCAAACGCTTGAATGTATTATTTGAAAAGTGGCCTCATGAGGTATTCGGTTAGTAGCAATTCGTCAAATATATTTTGTTGATTCTTGAAATACATTTGTGGATTGCTATTCTGAACTTATCATGATCCAGTCAATGTAAAAGCTCGTCAATAACGCGCATAGTTTAGAATTATTCCACTAGAAGAGGCTTACCTGATAAAAAATGTAACAGAATCAATATTGCAAACCACATGCTAGATTGAAATTTATAGATGTGCCATTCATTCTCTTGTGCTTTGTAGCAAAAAATCGGAAGAATGAGTGCTGATTTCTTAACAATATACACAAGACCATTATATACGTCATGGGCTACAAGTTGTCACAGAACAAGTGTTTTCTATTGAATAAATCTTGTTGTCAAGACAAGCTACTAAGATAATCTCTTTCATTCATAATTGAAACGAAATCTACTTGATCTGTTGTGGGCTATTCCCATCATTTCTCTTTTTCATGCGTCTTAACTTCGGTTCCGTTGCCAGGATAATAGAAAAATTTGTCCGGATTGAAGATAAATTTAGGATTCCGTGTGTTGATTCCAGATCAAGCTATTAAAAAATAAGATTTAGTATTCAAGAATTGTTGATCCAAGCAACAGCTAACTGAATTAGAATAGCACTAAAGTGATAGAGTCTTCTCCATGCTATAAGGCATTCTGGAGCAAATGTTAAGGTCGATAATGAAGAGAATTGGTTACATGCCTTTGTTCATGAATAGTAGCAGAAGTCAAAGATACAATAATGGCAAGGGCTTCACAATCGTGAGTATTTTAGGCATGCTGTTAACGATATGGCTACTAGTAAGATTTGTTCTATCTGACTCTGAAAACGTGGTTAAACGGTTTGTTTCTGGACTTTTAACAGTTCCATCCTCGTTGTGGATTTTCAAACCATACGTTCCAAATTTCAAAAATGTTCCTGGGGTCGAATTCTATGACTTGAATAACTACAAAGGTGATGCAAACGGCTGGCAAAGAGGAAATCGCATTCTGTTCTGTGTACCGTTGAGGGATGCATCGGAACATTTGCCCAGATTTTTCAACCACTTGAGTCAAATGACTTATCCACATAACCTGGTTGACCTGTCATTCCTGGTGAGTGACTCTTCGGATGATACAATGGGACTGCTGTTGGAGCACCTAAAAGAAGCCCAGTCTCAAAAGGACAAATCTAAAAGATTCGGAAATATAGAAATCTACGAAAAAGATTTTGGGCAAGTAATAGGTCAGTCATTCTCAGATAGACACGGTTTTGCTGCTCAAGGACCAAGAAGGAAACTTATGGCAAGAGCACGTAACTGGCTGGGATCGGTAGCTTTGAAACCGTATCATTCGTGGGTTTACTGGAGGGACGTTGATGTTCAATTAGCCCCGGATACTATCATGGAGGACCTCATGCACCACGACAGAGATGTTATCGTTCCAAATGTATGGAGACCACTACCAGATTGGCTGGGAAATATACAACCATACGATTTGAATTCATGGCAAGAATCAGAAGCTGGCTTACAGCTTGCTGATTCGTTGTCCGACGAAAATTCCGTTATTGTTGAAGGCTATCCAGAGTTTGCCACCTGGAGGCCTCATTTAGCATATATGAGAGACCCTAATGGTAATCCCGAAGATGAGATGGAGTTGGATGGAATTGGAGGTGTTTCCATTTTGTCTAAAGCGAAAGTTTTCAGATCAGGATCACACTTTCCTGCATTTTCTTTTGAAAAGCACGCTGAGACAGAAGCCTTTGGAAAACTCTCCAGACGGATGAATTACAATGTGGTGGGTTTACCACATTACGTTGTCTGGCATATATATGAACCATCCACAGAAGATCTGAAACATATGGCCTGGATGGCAGAAGAAGAAAGAAGACAAGTAGAAGAAGCACGTTTGCGTGAGCTATACGACATAGTTTGGGAAAGTGGCTTCCAAGATATCAGAGACGAATGGGCTGTAGAGAAAGAAGCCATTTTGAAAAATATTGATCATACAGTAGCAGAACACAGAGAAATTGTTGTAGACTGGTCAGATATAGATGACAGACAAAGAGGTGTAGGCGACGAAGGAAATGGTAAAGGTGCAGAGGATCAAAAAAAGCAAAATAATGCCATTAATAATAAAAAAGAAGTTCCTCTAGATTTTAATCCTGACGAAAACTGATTTTTCTATACAATCAACTATTTTGAACTTTTCTCTAGCATCATTTGTTCTGCTTCATCTATTTTTACCTATCCCCAACAAGAGTTAACATTCAAACCTAATAGCATGGTAGATACTGTATCTTTAACTTTCCATCCGTTGACTTTTTTATTTCTATTACTACCATCCAATATATTGTCTGCAATGTTATAAGTACATAAGAACATTATAAACATCAAACAAGAGCATATTACATAAAGCTAAATGCAACCTTCCTATAAATTCCTGGATTATATAATCATTGATACATACATCCTCGGCGAATAATAGTTTTTTATAAATAAGAGTAAGCAGTGAACTATTTCGTGTGGTGCTCATATTTTTATTGTATATAATTTCACACGATATGTAAAATTTTCTAAACCACTAAGATCCGGATATGGTTGGTGGCAAAACATAATGCTAGTGGAATTCATCATCAAGTGACTTGCAAACAAGCGAAGACAAGTTGGCATATAGTAATAAACAACATAATTGAATATAAGCCATTGATTATAAGTCTGTGAGGATTACTTTCTCACAAAATTCAAAACCAATTATTAGTGACAGGTAAGTGCTATTACAATGGTCAGCATAACATTTAAAGATTTTAAGAAAGAGAAAATCATAGTCGATCTAGAACCAACTAGTTCTGTCTTGGATGCCAAACAAAAATTGGCTGAACAAAAACAATGTGAGGAGACGCAGATAAAATTGATATATTCTGGAAAGGTGCTCCAGGATGCGAAGACGATGACTGAGTGTGGGCTTAAGGAAGGGGATCAAGTGATCTTCATGATTTCAAAGAAGAAGGGAGGTCCAGTAAAAGTGACAGAACCAGCAGTTGCATCAGAATCGAAAGATACCAACAAAAGTCCGGTAAATTCAACTTCAGTTTCAGTAGAACCACCTGCCTTGTCAGAGACACCTGTTGCTATCGAGCAAACGCAAGAAAATGAACGTCAAAATGAACGGAATGTAGAGAATTCTGTAGGAGATAGTGGTTTTGTAATTGGCCAGCAAAGATCTGCTGCAGTGGAACGCATTATGGAAATGGGATACGAAAGAGCCGAAGTTGAACGTGCATTAAGGGTGGCATTCAATAACCCAGATCGAGCAGTGGAATACCTATTAGTCGGAATACCAGAGAATCTACAAAACATGGAAAGACAAGAACAACAAGAGCAGACTGAACTTGCGAACCAACAGCAACCAAGTGGAGAATCTCAATTAACTAGCGAGCTTCAGAGAGACGAGGAAGAAGGAACAGAATTGGAAGGACAGAACGAAGCAATTGCTGAGGATCTTTTTGCTCAAGCTGAACGCAGTCCAGATTTAACAGACTTGCCAGGTGCAGGCTCTGCAACTGGGGCAGCAGCACAGACCGGTGGCACACCAGGATCTATTGGATTAACAATGGAAGATCTTGCCGCGCTGAGACAGGTGGTGGCAGGTAACCCAGAAGCACTGGCGCCTCTATTGGAAAACTTGAGTACAAGATATCCACAACTTCGCGAGCAGATCATGGCCAACCCAGAGGTTTTCGTGTCTATGCTTCTCGATGCAGTAGGAGAAAATTTACAAGGTGTTCTAGGAGATTACGAAAATCTTGCAGGGGATGTGGAAGGTGACATAGATATTCGCGATATTGATTCGAATGAGGTACCTAGACAACCACGTATAGAATTGACACCACAGGATGAACAGGCAATTTCCCGCCTTTGTGAACTTGGGTTTGAGCGCACACTTGTGATTCAAGTATACTTTGCATGCGATAAAAATGAGGAAATTGCGGCAAACATGTTGTTCAGCGATTATGCAGACTAAACTGTTAAGCTCACGACCAATGGGAGGTGAAAAAATACGTAAAGAGGTCTTTAATTGTAACTAGTATATTTTTCTACTTCTGCTTACAATGGTACATAGTTTTATGTAAAATATATCTGAAAACACGATGCTAATGACCGACTCCTCAGTACTCCTCCAAATGAAGCAAGTTAGCAATGGTTTTGTAGTCATCTGCATTTGAAACTGGAGTGTTTCCGGCTCTGATAGCCAAATAGCAGGTAATTCCGACTTCCTGCGCAGCATCAATTTCTTTGACATTGTCGTTGATGAAGATGACTCTTTCAGGCTTGTCTTCCATCTTGATATCCTTCAAAATTTTCTTGTAAGACTCTGGTTTGAACTTGGAACCAGCAGTGGTAATGTCAAAGTAACCGGCAATATGGCGTTGTAAATTCATGGTTGGGCCGTTCTGGTCACCAGGGCTTTCAACATAGTGGAACAACAATTTCTGAGACTTGATAGAACCACTTGAGTAAATGTAAAGCGGTTTTCTTTGGTCCTGGATGAACTCTACGGCGTCCTTGAACAGAGGCGCTTTGATATCACCGCTCTTGTAGCCCCTTGCCCAAATATGACCTTGAAGTTCCTTCAAAGTTGGGTCCTTGACATCGTCTCTTATCAATTGCAAGATGTGCTCCTTTAGCTCATCTTTTGGCAAGTTATATTGTGCCAAGAGTTTCTGAATTTTTTCATCCTCTGACTCGATCATCTCTGGAATCAAACGTGTGAAGAAAGGGAACAACACATCTTTGACGAATGCAATGGGGCAGATGGTCCCTTCAATGTCTAGGATCACAGCATCGTAGTCAGTTGAGTACTTTTTGGTTGCCATTATGAGCGCTGGAACTGGTTTTAGTCGCTTGGGTTCGGAAGACTGGGTTGGGCTGTTGGGTTCTTCATGATCATTATCAGGGCGACAATTAAATATGCAGAACAACATCTAACATGCAGAACAGAAATTCGGGTAACGTTTCAGTGGGACAGTGAAAAACAGTGCATCGGGTAGGTCTTGGTAATGACCGCGGCTTGCGTGCGGACTCGACGCAGTCGATGCCTTCCAGAGTGTTGAAGACACGCCTCAGGTCGTCTCAGAAGAGAAACGCGATTGCCTTTACCAGTTATTATGGCCGTGGGTTCGTTCAAAACTACGAAGACGTCATAGCTGCAAGGAATCGACGGTTGAGGGATGCCCGGAAACAACAATAACTGTTGATGCCTCGAAGGCCAACAGTCACCTATACGACGGGTCACTGTGTAGTGCACCGATCAACATGAGCGGTGGATTGGGACACACTGTGGGATTCGCATATATGGCTTTGGAAAGGAGTGGGTGCTCCGTAAAATATACTTGGCGCCAAAATAAGCAATACTGCCATGCAGATCCGCGGCAGAGCATTGCAGAGCATTGCAGAGGTTGATTGTCGCCAAAAGAGCTAGTTCGTGTCAGTGTCGTTTACCGCTCTCGACTAGGGGTGTACTTGGCGGGGGCCGCACTAGCCGGGAAGCAAAGCCAACGGAGGTGCCATCGAATTACGAAGAAACTACATGAGATGATGAAACAAGTACGGGTGCTGCATGGTCGAGAGGGCGATGTGTGATACGTACACCATGAGGGGATGTGGCGAGGAAATGATAGAAGAAACGCGAGGACAGTAGGTACACAACACGAGTACTGGCATGCTGTAACTGTCTAAGCAGTAAACTGGGCGTGCTGTAAGCGTTTGGTCAATGAACCGGGCATGCTGTGAATGTCTAATCAATGAAGTCGGCACGTTCGCATAACGCAGGATACGTAGTGGATGCGCAAAAGGGGACAATTGTCATCCACTGGATAGGGTAAACTGCGATGAATACCGCACGACCTAGTGCCGCGCGTGGCACGCCGAACAAAAGGACCTGCAGCGCGAACGCATTGGCATCAATTGAAGCACTATCGATGCGAGCCGAACGCATTGGCACTAAACTGAAGAACAGAGAACCTGCAACAGCGCATTGGCACCCAATCGAAGCACTGTCAATGCGCGACGAACCACCAACGCCGGCCACGCAATGAGGACGCAAAGGTCCAATATTCCACAGGCGCCACTGCACAAAAGAGTATCCCGCAGAAACATCCTCTTAATAAAGTCCTCCAACCACCTGCCAGGACCTGCCGGGACCTGCCGGGACATGCCAGGACCTGCCGGAACCAGCCCGGACAGCTGCCAACGAACGCAAGACACACAATCACCTGAGCTGCGCAGTGCCTTCGACCAGGCGACCCCGACAATGCACATTCCTGTGCCTGGCTCTCGCCAGTCCCCAAAATAGAGCTGCTTGCGGGGATCAGGAATGCCAGCCCCGCGATACCTGGGCCCTGACGTGTGGCGCCTCGACACAATGCTAGCAAACAGCAGCCGCTGATTGGCAGCCACGGAGAGGTCCGGGCGCTGCCGTCTCGGGTGCGTATCCTGGGCAACCGGGCGGCGGAGAACGCACTCGCGCCGCGCCTCGCACGTCATAGCTGGCAAAGACAATTGCCGATCCCAGCGCGCTGCCAGCGCTCAGTGGTCTGCTGTCCACAATGAGCCACCGCCGCCACATACCAGCCGCGCTTTGCGCCTGCGCGGTTGCGGGGCCCGCCCCATACCTCCACCAGCCCGGCACCGGAATTCCGGACGCTCCAGCCAAGGGGCGGCCGAGCGCCGTGGCGGCAGCGGCGCCCAGTCTCCGCTGGTCCAGCAGACACGGCGGCTCGTTGGAGATGCATCTCCGCCTCCCGTGTGCCGCTGAGCCCTAACGGGCAAATCCTCCCGTACCAGCCGGCAAGTCGCAAAAAGCATCTCAGTCACGTGGACACACGCAAGTGGCCCTGTAGGTGCACCCGGCACCCAATAAGAAACGGGAGCACATCCAGGATCGCCCCTCTCGCAGGCATCCTCCGGTCATGCGCGCTGCATCGCTTTTTGACTCTGTCCCAGATAGTCAGGGCATGTAAACAGGCGCCCGATTAGGACGAGCTCGCCTTATCTGTCACTACCGTCGGGAGCGACTGGACCCTGCGGCTGGAGGCGTTGCAGGCGCAGCGCCTCCAGCCGCCTGCCCGACGCAGGCAGCAGAGGGCAGCAGCCCAGGCAGGCCCTACCCCAAGCCCGAACCTCCTGGCGGCCCACACACCAGTGCAGCCATTGGCGTAGCCAGTAGCACCGTCGCTGCCCGGCCAGCAGCAGTGCTGCCCAAAGCCCGCCTCGGTTTGCGCCGGCGCTTGCTTTGGCTTTGGCGCATCGGGCGTGCGTGCCAAAGGGGCTGACATCAACTTCCGCCAGCGAGCGGCGTTTTTTCGCCGCACAGGTCGCCCGCCTCTGCGCTTTTTCACTGCGGTGCGCAATAGTCGCCCCCTCCGTGAGTCGCTCCGCTTATTCTGCGCCAGCGCGCGCGCAGGCCCGCCGTGCAGCGCCCAGAGGAAATACACCTCCGCTTGGACCCCTTCCCGCTTCCTGCGCGACTGAATCCCTTTCCGGGTCCATTTGGCACGTGACGCGACTCGCTGCTGCCCAAGAATTTTTTTGCCGTGCGTAGCTGCCCCCGCCCCAGACGGCCGCGCAGGGCCCCCGGCGCCCAGGGACTCATTGTCGAGCGCGCTGCAGAGCCCGCAGCAGCAGCAGCGCGATGAGGCTAACGAGTCAATCTCGCAAGAGTTGCAACCGTACGTCACGCATCTTGGAGAGATAACTGCAGCCGGTGCACTAAACGCCCAAGCAAGTCGCACCGCACGTTCTATTATCTTCCGGAAGACCATCTGTTTATGACCGGTCGGGGAAGACTTCCATCCAGATACGTCTGATAAGCTCCATTGAACCTGCGACCGCGGCGCCATCGCTGCTCTGCAAGCGGAGGCCCAACGCGTATATAAACGCAAGCTGCTGCGCTGGAAATGCAACAGTGGTCCTCAGGCCTCGTCCTGAACACAGTCCCTCAAAGGATCCAACCTCAATTGCACCAATGGGAATCCGCAACATACTAAATCTGAACGACAACACCTTCGAGAACAGAGATGCGCTGAGCCGCGCCAGCGAGAACGACTCTGCCGAGTCGTCCTCGGCCATCGAGGAAACCGTGGACAACCGCGGCCTCAAGCCCGACAACAAGAAGGACACCGTCGAGTTCCTCGACGCCAACGTCGAGGACGTCATCCACCTGGACATCGAGAAGCAGGACTCGCAGCGCGACGACTTCGCCAACTACAACCTTGACGGCAAGGTCGAGGGCACCCGGCTCAAGAAAGAGCTCAAGGCCAGGCACATCTCGATGATCGCCATCGGCGGGTCGCTGGGCACCGGGCTGCTGATCGGAACCGGCACCTCGCTGTCGACCGCGGGCCCCGCCGCCGTCCTTATCGCCTACTCGTTCGTCGGCATCCTCGTCTTCTTCACCATGGCCTGTCTGGGAGAGATGGCCACGTACATTCCGCTGGACGGGTTCACCAGTTACGCAAGCAGATACTGCGACCCTGCGCTCGGCTTCGCCGTGGGTTACAGTTACCTGTGCAAGTACTTCATCCTCACACCCAACCAGCTGACTGCGGCCGCCATGGTGATCCAGTACTGGATTCCCCGCGAGCGGGTCAACCCGGGCGTCTGGATCACCATCTTCCTCGTAATCATCATCCTCATCAACACTGTCGGCGTCAAGTTCTTCGGCGAGTTCGAATTCTGGTTGTCGAGTTTTAAGGTCATCGTCATGCTGGGACTGATCATTTTCATGTTCGTCATCATGCTGGGCGGCGGACCAACCCACGACAGACTGGGCTTTCGCTACTGGCAGGATCCGGGAGCGTTCAAACCCTACACGAATATCTCTGGAAGCACCGGTAGGTTTGTCTCGTTCGTTTCTGTGTTTGTCTACGCTCTCTTTGCCTACCTGGGTATCGAATTGACCGGTATCGTCGCTGCAGAGGCCGAAAACCCAAGAAGGAACGTGCCACGCGCCATCAAGCTGACCATGTACCGTATCATTGTCTTCTACATCATCACCATTCTATTGCTGGGCATGTGTGTTGCCTACGACGACCCACAACTGCTAGCTGCCAAGAAAAAGGCAACTTCCGCCGCCGCCTCTCCATTTGTTGTTGCGATCATCAACGCCAAGATCAAGGCTCTGCCACACATCTTCAACGTCTGCGTGCTAATGTTTGTGTTCAGTGCCTGCAATTCAGACCTTTACGTCGCTTCGAGATCGCTGTACAGTTTAGCTATTGACAACAAGGCTCCAAAAATCTTCGCCAGAACAAACAAGTGGGGTGTGCCCTATGTCGCTCTCGGCACCTCTGTTCTATTCTGTCTGCTGGCCTACATGAATGTCTCCTCAGGTTCTGCCCAAGTCTTCAACTACTTCGTTAACGTCGTCTCCATCTGTGGTTTGATCTCCTGGATCTGCATCCTGATCACCTACATTTACTTCTACCGTGCGGTCTTGGCCCAGGGTGTCGACAGGTCGAAGTTTGCGTACCGTGCGCCATGGCAACCATACGGTGCCTACTTTGCACTGTTCTTCTGTGTGTTGATCGCCTTCATCAAGAACTTTACAGTCTTCCTGTTCGACAAATTCGACTACAAGAATTTCATCACCGGCTACATTGGCATGCCTATCTTTGTAATCTGCTACTTCGGCTACAAACTGGTTTGCAAGACAAAGATAATCAAGCCAGAGGAAGCCGATTTGTACACCTTCAAGGCGGCCGTGGACCTGGAAGAAGAGGAGTGGAAGATAAAGGAGGCCGAGAAGGCCGAGAGGATAAGAAACCAAGGCAAGGACATGGAGTGGTTTTACGAGACCTATATTGGTAAGATTTTCTGAAGAAATCTCTCCAATGGAGAATTTCCTGTCGCAATATTTAATGATATAACTAATGATCTGAACTTAATAAGAGTAGTGCTCTGCATAATTACCTCTAGGCCCGAATGTCGTCACCTCGGACGCGGATTTAATGGCCGCTTTTATTCCCAGATAAAGGCAAGCTGGCGTCAGTATATAGGGGAAAATAGCGCAAAATAAATCATAATTCTAGAATACCGAAACTCGTTAAAACTGAATACAATAAATTCAAAACCCAACTATATTTAAGCAATTATAAAATTTAGGGAAATCTGTGATCCCTCTTGAGACATTAATGCACTTATATCATGTACCTGAAGGACTTCTTGATATGAGAGCCGTCATTACCAAACTCCCTTTGCCAGTTCATCGTACCGTTGGCGATCTGTTTGTTTAGAGCACCAAGGTAGATTCTCAACACCGATGCAGCTATGGCCGAGCAGCCGATAAAAGCACAGTTGCAAGACATCGCGATGGTGTAACGGGGAGCGTTACTTTCTGGGTACAAGTAGGAGTTCCAAATGGAGGTAGAGTTACCCAAACAATTCATTATGGAAATAGCAATAGCTCTCTTCAATGGAGGTCTAGGAACGATCTGAGACATCCAGGAGATGATGATTGTGAAGGAGCAGTACAGCCCGGTGGGCATCAAACACATTGCAAAGTAACGCGCACCTGTGTTGAGCGTGGAAACGGCGATGATAAACGCGACCAGGGCAACTGTCAAAGGCAGGACGCAATGGTAGTACCGCTCACCCATCTTGTCGGAATGGCGTGCCCAGAAAAACGTGGTGATCACTGCAATACAGTATGGTGGCGCTGTCAAACACAGCGTCTTCATTCTGCTGTAGTGCAAAGTCTTGACGACAGATGGGAAGAAGTTCGTGACACCGGCGGCTGCAACCAGGAAGACAAAGGTTATCGTTAAGATCCAAACCTTGATGTCTGTAATAGCCATCTTTAGGGCGAACCAGAAGGAATTGTGGTTAGAACCAAGAACAGCATCATCTGAGTCAGAGTCACCGACATCCATCTCTAGTTTCCACATGATTATGTCACGCTCTTCCTGAGACAGGAACTTGGTGTTGGAGGGGTTGTCTGGGAGGATGAAGTAGGCAAGTGGCACGGTAGCAACTGTGATGGCACCCTCGATGATGAAACACCAACGCCAAGCGCGTAGGCCTCTCTTGCCATCCATGTGCTCGACGATACCGGCGGAGATCAGGCCCGAGAAGGCACCCGAGATCAAAGAGCCCGAGTACAGGATGGTGTTACGGACACCCAGCTCCTCCTTGGTGTACCAACAGGAGAGATAGTACAGACAGCAGCCGAAAAAACCAGACTCGACGAAACCGATGATGACACGCACGGCGATCAGACCGCCGTAGCTCTGCACCGCACCTGTGCAAGTCGAGACGGCGCCCCAAGCAGTCATGATGACCGTGATGAACAGACTGGGCCGTCCAAGTCTGTTGAGAATGATGTTACAGGGGATTTGCATGGTGATGTAACCGACGAACAGGACGGAGATGGCCGTTTGGTACTGCGTGCTGGTCATGTTCAGCTCCTCCTCGAGCCCACCGAGCCGCGCGGACGCGATGTTGGTCCGGTCCAGGTAGTTGCAGATGTAGATCCAGCACAGCATAATCAGGATTCTGTAGTCGATTCTCCGGCGGGTTTTGCTCGAAAGACGTTCGAGTTCCTCTGTCGTCATGTGCTTGAGGGACTCTGGGATCCGGTCCCTGGAGACGAAGAGGGGGACATTGGCTTCTTCGTCGTCCTCGCCGATCGTGGCTGGAACGCCGTCGAGCTCGTTATACTTGTCGTCGCTGCTGCTGGCGGTGTAAATTTTGTCGACGTCCTCGACGTAGCTGATTTCGGTTTTGTCGTTCTTCGCTTCGGTGTCCATTGTAGAAGTGGTTGTCACTGCTGTGTCTGTTTCAAGAAACAAGAGAGAAACTGCAATTGGGAACAGGCTTATCCAGGACGCGGTGTTGGCCAGCCTTATATAGTCGAGGTCCCAGTCCAACGATGCCCGACGACGTCCTGGGCTGTCGCTGAGCAGCCGAGATTGGATGACACGAAAGCAGTGCCCCGATGAATGATTACCGCACATAGAAAGCTGTGCTGCGTTGCAGTGATTCCGCTAAGCCGGAAAGCATTTGCAAAACTTTATCAAAGCTTATCCGCCGTTGCGC
This sequence comes from Hagleromyces aurorensis, assembly GCA_030705145.1. Classification (NCBI taxonomy): domain Eukaryota; kingdom Fungi; phylum Ascomycota; class Saccharomycetes; order Saccharomycetales; family Saccharomycetaceae; genus Hagleromyces; species Hagleromyces aurorensis. Next base: position 18,750 of record JANIWU010000072.1, on the reverse strand, counting down.
TGTACCCCACATTTATTAGGAAGTGTCAAATTTGAACAATACAGAGGGGGAAAAACGTACCCTCAAAAAGGGCAGTGAAATGTCTGCAGGGTTGTGTGTCCAGCCAGGATGCTGCATGCGGTAATTCGAAAGATAGAAGTAGCAAAGTGTTGCTTATTGGGGAATCGATACCATCGAATTCTGCTCCAGGAAGCAAGGGGCTGCCTTGCCCCAGTCGAGGCCGTGCGGAGCCTCTGCACTTTTTCCGAGCACACACTGGGCCGGAGCCGCTCTGGAGACCTCTGGGCGGAAAAACATTGGCGCAGCCCTCTGACGCGTCGTCTTGAGAAACATCGTAGTCTGTGCGCTATGTGCTCCAGAAATGCAACAGGCTGGCGGACGTGTGCGTTCCTGGGCCGTTGGGGTTGCAAACGCCGGAAGACGTTGGCATTGCACCAGTGGAGGCGTTGACGCCGGGAAGCCGCTACGCTGGCCCGACACGGTTTGTCTGCTTCTGGCCGGTCGAGAATTCAGGATCACGCGTCGAGCCGGCACACGGGAGTTGGTTGGGTTCCGCGCCCCATTCTCGGCACGGCTGTCGTCGGCGGTTTTGCCCGCCGCTTACAGCAAGGCTGCGCTCCCTGCGCTCCCTGCGCTCCCTGCGTGCTCTCTCCGCACTTCGCCGTTTCTGTGCACACGTCTTCCCAGTCTTTTCTCTCGAGGGCGACGCCTCCGGTCTTCCGGCTTTGCCCGTCGCTCTTACAAACGACATTGCGACTACTGTGTTTTTCCGATACAAGACTTTTTGCCAATTCTGGGTGTGCGCCGTGTGAAGTGCAAAGGGCCAGCCGTGCTGGCAGGGCAACTGCAGGGCCAGCGGCAGAGGAGCACGGCAGAGGAGCACGGCAGAAGAGCACGGTAGACTCTCACTGACACAGAAGCTGGGGGAAGAGACCCCCGCGGACGGCCACGCCACGACGCGCTCGGCAAGCGGCTGAGAAACTCCACAAACGCGTCGCCCGCCCCCAAGCGTTCGCGCGGCGGAGACAGATGTCCGACCAGGCGGAGACAGTGGCCCGCGGGCCGCCTGCTAAACCTAGCATCATCGCAGATGTCAGTGGTCCCCGATCTCGGTGCTGTAGTCTCCAAGTGACTGCGGCGCCTAACTGCTGATTACGTAGCTTCCAAATGACTCGCTTGCTGCTGGCGACGTGTCCGCAGGCCTATGTTCTGAGACAGCCGGAAAGCCAACGCACAGACGCCTCCAGAGACCGCACACTTTGCGTGGCGGAGAACACCCAACAATGCAACTATCACGGAGGACACCCGATCCCCAGACCTTGCATAGCGGTATTTGCTACAGGAACAATTTTTCCGCCGGGGTTAAACAAGGCTCACCAGACAATGGATGAAACGACTAGGCTGTTTAGCTGCCAATGATACGCCAGTCAGTTGCATTCGAATGCAAGGGCGAGCAACGCCAGGAATTGGAACCCCGCTGCAACCGGATGCGCGCCAGATGCGCGCCAGAGGATTTATTGGCCATTCTGCAGGTGCCTGCGCGGAGTTCTTGCCATTAAGCTCATTGGGACGGTGGTGCGATTGGGATGGTGGCACCGGCAGTGTGGCGATACACTCTGATCGCGGAGGTAGCCCGGGCTGTGCTGCCCAGAGTGAACTATTTGCTCGTTTGGACTGCACAGCTTCCGACCATGCACTGTCGATCGGGAAACCTGCGCGTTCTGCTGTGGTGCATGCAACTGCGGAGCGTTATGCTGCGGAGCGTTCTGCTATGATGCGTGCAGCTGTGGTGCACAGAGCACCTCGCCCTGAAGAGCCCTGCTTTGAAGAGCCCTTCTTTGGTGTGCCACTCCTGTTTGCATGGCTCTGGATGCTAGGAAGACGGGGACACCTCCTGTCGAATTGGCGTGTTGCGGAGTAGAATGCGAGCCCCTCTCCGCAATAATGTGCGCATCAGGAAACACAGCCGTCGACGAATTGCGGGAAAAATTCATTGATCGGCGGAGCCATTGCATCGCCCACTCCGGCCCGCTTCGGCTGCGACGGAAAGCGGTTCTGCGCACCACAGCTGAAAACCACACCAATGGCGTCCCTGCTCTGTCGACGCACGCCGGGGATCGACAGCGCACGAATAGCAGCAATGCAGCTTCTGCTTCAGGACGATGTATTGTGCGCACAAGCCGGTTGCAAGAAACCGGGGTTTGGGTCCGTCTGACTAATGGCAGGCCTGAAACATGTCGCAAATGTGTTACGAACCCCGCCACCGGCTGTTCGGAATGTGCTTGGTTGGAGCTTTTGGACAACTGGTCTTTGTTTCAATCGCTGGATGCCAGACGCAGCCCACTGCTGGACAGACTCAGGGTAAATAACAGTGCCATCAAACAACTGCTCAATAGCGACGTCGACTAGGCTATTGCAGAGGCCAAAGTAAATATTGATGTGGCATCTGCAAGCGAAAAGGCCAGGTACCGGGTGCCGTTGTTTTGGCCAGGATAGAGGGTACAGTTGTTTGGGGCCTCCGTTGGAGGATGGTTTCAACTTGCATTTGGATGGTTACAGATCTTGAAGAGTAAATTGCCGGCTGAGATGATCAACGCAAGCAGTATTTTCTGATTGCTAGAGGTCTCAGATTGCGAAACAGCGTTCCTCAGTTCTGGTGTTGGAGTGTAGAACGCAAGTAGTGTTTTGCGATCGCTAGAGGTGTCAAATTACAAAATACGGTGCTTCCACGTTGGCTTTGAAGTGCCGAAGGCAAGTAGAAATTTATTCTCGAATTATAAGGTTTCTAAATCTCCTCCAAAGTTGTATTTGGTAATTCTCCACGTTGGTGCCCACCTCATCAGTCGGAGCACTTCAAAACGTCCACAAACGTTTGATATTCTAACGATTATTGCCAATATGCCGATTACAACAGCAACATTGCTACCAACAGATCGAACCTTCATCACAGCAAAACCACCCAGATGCTGCCAAATTCACTCCCCCGCTAACTGCAGAAAGTCTGATTTCTAGGAGCAGTTAAAGCTGTGAATATTTCGAAATTCTGGGTTTCAAAGTGTCGTCGCTGCTGAGGCAAAACTGAAACAGGGATCGTGGCGCTCTCACCAGTACAAGTACTTCTTTTCCACGAAATACTCACCGACTGGAGACTGTTCATACCTTCTTAAAATGAATGAAGACGCGTTGTCCGTGCTGACATTAAAGTATTCCTACTAGAAGTGCATGTTGTCATTCGGTGTCCAGAGTGGTAGACAGCTTCCCACGTGGTGCATGTGTCTGAGATGTATGACACCTCATTGTTAAACGACCGCCTTGTAATAAGGCCGACTGAACACATTTTCTACACTGCCATAAAGGGTGGGATCCCTACTTCAAAAATCCTATGGATAGAAAATCAAAAACTGACCCATGATGCTGTTATTTATTCCGAATCGATCCTCGCAACAACACTCTTCCCGGTATCCAAACGTTCAACGAAAAGATGATTGCAAAAGCTAGCACTCAGCGGCCGACCAATGTCCACACCACTCATGGAAATGGATGTTTATCTACTGTTTCACAAGACAGTTCACCTCCATGCAACCTCAGCCCTACAGGTCTTATTTCTCGAAAACTCCCAGTTCAGATCTAAATCGAAATTCAGCAAAAACCCTGGATGGTTTTGACTACCGTTGAAAAGCTAGATCCAACCGTAAGGAAAATTCTGACATCATCAAAATGCCTGTCTTGCAACACTCATAGAATTCATATTCCGTACGCAGTAGCCATCGCAAAATATGCCGTATCCGGTTACTTGGAGTTACAGCTATTTATCAACCAAACACATAATTGTCACGAAAACAATTGAAAGTAACTTAATTCTTAATTATGGAATTCTAATACGGTGCTGCCGCTACAGACTGGCACTAGATCTTGCGAAAAAAAAAATCGGAGAGCATGGTATTATTGTATGATCCGCAAGCCTCGCCCTAAATCAATAAAAGAATCCGAGTTGACTGTTGCCCAAGTTCCAGCTCAACTCTCCAAAATGGCTTCTCTTAAGAATATCAGACTTGCATCTTTAAAAATGTTCCTTTACTAGCAATTACCTGATCTCTGGCAACAGCACAGCACTTGTACTAACCATCATAGTTGCATGCCCGTAACACTTTTGTCATTAGTTAAAGAGGATCATCAGATATGGAGCATCCTACATTGAGCATCGCTTCTGTAAGAACATCGATTGTTTTCTTAAAAACAATCGCTATTCTTCAGAGTCGTTCAGCGCTGCTTGCAATAGCTGTTGCTTTGAACAGACATTAATTGAAATTATTAGAAGTGTAGAAACGTATTGCCATCCTCTATGCTTCAATATCAGTACGATAAGCCTTACATCCGAACCAGCTTTTTCCAAACACAAAAGAAGTCGAGAAATTTTATTCAGTCCCATTTAGCCGAATATTTTTCCTCTTTGGTGATATGGGCAAAATACCCGGCTATCTTAGATGCGGTATGCAGCAATCTTGCGTAATTACTTCTTGACTTCGACTCATTTTCAAATGCTTTCTATATTCCGGTGCATTTGAGATCTCAGGAACCCTACTGATCTCTTTTGATCGTGCAGTTATTGTCACGACCCTACGCGATGCCAAAGAAGTATTTTGCCAAATAAGGATAAAGTTGGCAATGTTCACCTTCTTCGTGTTCTCACCTCAATAGAACTGAACAATATTTCCCATAAAGTGTCGATAAACCATCGTTCTAGAACGGCCTGTCACTTGTCGCCTCCCACCACATGATAGCTTGCCGTTCAAAAACGTTTCCGGGGGTTTGCCTGGCCCTACGTAATTTTGCTCATTCGAACAATGCCGGAATAATCAATGCTGGAGCCGTAGAGGGGCCATAACAAACCTTAGCGCTTCCTGCTCGGCCATCAGACAACCGACTTTTCTATTTCCGCCTAAGCGCAGTGCCAACTGATATTTCCTTGGCTTTTGCACCGGATAAGCAGTTAGTATTCTAACACCAAAAACCACATCCGGTTATCCGGCAGAGGGGCAATCCAGAATAGGATATTTGGAAGGAGAAAAGCTCTTTTACCAACCTTCTAGAACCCGTTTCTAAACTCTAACCCCCTCCACCTCTCAGAACAACTGAGGAACACTAACGGAAATATTCAATGCAGTGGGGACAAAAAGAAGCGTTCAGAGAAAGGAAGGAGAAACGGCAATGCCCTCGGAAAAACAGGATAATGCAGCAGCTTGGAAAAAGCGACGCTGTTCAGAAAAACAGCCATCATCACGCAACGCGTTAAAAAAGAACAGAATTGACAAAACAGAACTGGATCTTATCTTTCCGTGAGGAGGTCGTTAGGACGTTGCTACAGGTGTTTGTCTGCAGTCTGCAGTCTGAACGCTGCACCTGGTTGTCGGATTGTTGTCCAGCGCGCAAGATCCGGCTTACACCCCACCAATGAGGATACCGGCCCGTGCCGGCGAGCAATTCGATTCCGGTTATGTGGGATAGGAAGGAGCAAAAATGTGCTAAACATATCCAATTGATAGGATTTCGAGGTGAGACTCATCATTAGCCTATTAAGCCTTGTTGAAGCAGTTCAGAAGCAGTGTTATTATCGTTGAGATAGGGGCCCTGTTGCTATTGTATTGCGAGATAATGGGTTTGTTTATCCTTATTGTCAACACCTGTTTGCATAAATTCATTGTGTTCAGTTTTGCAACCATAGGAACCATTCTGGAAATAGTAAAAAAGCATATCTAATATTGCCTTTCGAAGTAAAAAGCAACAGTGGATATTGTTTTCATTGTGGCCAGCCATCTTTGTTATCCCATGTGGCAGTTATCGTCCAGATAATCAATGGGCACCGCGGGCTTCCGATTAGTACATTTCTTCGTGGGGCAGAATTCCTCTCGGCAAAAACACAGATCTCATACTCGGTAAAAAAGCTATCCGGATACCTGGAATACAACACAGAGAAGCAAAAGCAATCCCGCAAGGAAAAGAAATTGTCTGGCTAAATTAGGTAGCGAATCCCTTCATTCAGAAAACTTCCTAATCGATTGGTGCTTCGAATAAGGGAAATTACTTCTATCATCAGGACGAAAGTGATAGCAGGGGTGGTTTCCAAACTTTCGAAATAAATGGGGCAGGCCGAATGTGGAAAATACGTCAGAAGTTGCAATTGAAAGGTGCTCTTTGAAGTATGGTGTTTACAGTACACTAGATCTCAAGTCTAGAAGAATGATAAGATCGAAGCTTGATAGAAGGAGTTTATTTTACCGCCCCCAACATATATAAGGTAACAACACTTTCAGTTTTTTGATCTCGATGTCAAGCTTATTCTACTCCTTCTTTTGTCGCAAGAGACCATCAAGCTTACTCAACTCAAGCAATAACCCTAATCATGTTGACTTTACCTCTCCTTTCCATTTTGGCTTCTAGTGTGGTTGCTACCCCACTAATTGCCCGCGATGGTGCAGATGCAGCAGCACCCTCTGTGATCCAATCAACCAAGCTTGACATCACATCACAAATGACCACAAAGAGCGGAACCACTATCATTTACTACACCACAGTCGATGTTCCAGTCGAAATTACGCTTACACTACCGGAGACTCTTCCAACTACATTGCTAAGTTCTCTGCCAACAAAGTTCCCAAGTGTTCCAAGCACTACTTCGAGCAGCCAAACAGTGGCATCCAGTTCAGCACAGCTCTCTTCTATTCCTGAAATTACATCGTCCAGTGTATTCTCAAGCTCTTCTGTACCTGTGAGTTCGGCTACTACTTCTGCAATTACATCTTCCAGTGTATTCTCAAGCTCTTCTGTACCTGTGAGTTCGACGACTACTTCTGAAATTACGCCTACCAGTGTATTCTCAAGCTCATCCGTACCTGTGAGTTCGGCTACTATTTCTACTGAAGGACACGATATAAGCACACCTGCACAGACTTCGAGCTCGATCTACTACAGTAACACAACGTCTTTAGCTGATATTGAAACTACAAAGGTGGACAACATCTCTTCGGGTTCATCAATCGCATCCAGCAGTGCCGCTGTTACTTCCAGCAGTGTAGTCGCATCCAGCAGTGCAATTGTCGCATCCAGCAGTGACGTTATTGCATCCAGCAGCTTGAGTTCCGCTGTTGCCCCAGTTGCATCGTCTAACACCATTGTAACGTCTTCTAACATCGTGGCTACTACCTCTAGTACTGATCAACTCACTACTTTGACTTCCTCTGCTGTGCAATCGTCTCAATCTGACAACAACTTTTTAGCCGGCATTAACTTCGCTAACTTGCATATCCAACCTCAATTTGTCATCAGTGCCAGCTTGAATCCATTTGGTACCCAAGCAGAAATTGATCTAGATATTGCAACCGTTTCCCAAGCAATTGATGATATCAAATCTGTTCTAAGTGGAAAGCAAGATTTATTGAAGACAGCTGAAACAATTTTGGGTGATGTTGTCAACTATGTTGGCAGCAGATTAAAGGCTACCGATTTGATCAATATCTCAATTACTTTCGGTGCTAAGTTGACTAGCGGCCCAGCAGGTAATGGTGCCTCAGTCTCATTTGTCTTTACCACCAATGGCCACCAATTGACCGAAACGATTTCTTTTGAAACATCTGAACCACAAATCATTACTACTGTGCTAAACATCAACGGTGCTGATGAGACAATCACTGCTATTGGTAGTATTGCCACACAAACAAACATCCTTTTAGCAGCAACTCAATCTGAGATTTTCGGAATTAAGTTGATCAAGAGAGATGCAGCTGCGGCTACAACAACATTGGTCCCTCAAACCGCTGTTTTAACCTCCAAGGCTATTACGACGGCACACTCTCTAGCAATCAAAGATGGTGCCAGTAACTTGAATGTTTTCGGTGGTGCCTTACAATTTTTGGGTGCTATTGTTGCAATGATTTTTATGATCTAATTGACCTTAACATTGTACTGATCTCATTTAACTCCCATCCGTTAATGGATGTATTACTGCTAGTATGATCCCCTCAGTGATAAAAAGAAGTTCGTGTATAATAAGATGTTGAATAGATAGAGCTTTATAGATTCCACCGAAATAAATGCCTATTTCAGCTAATTACTACATTTACCAATATTCTAGCTTGTTGTATATGTACAAAGCCTCTTAGTTAAAAGCAAAGGCCAGGACAGAAATGATAATACTAAGAGAGGATATACGTCAAAAGCTTTTCATATCCTTTTTCATCATATTCTAGCTTCCTCTGGTTTTCGTCATCGACAGCAAAGCATGTTTCTCTGCTACTCTTGTTAAAAAAAGTGTTTCCAAAATGCAACTAAAAAACCACTCAAAGTCTTACTGACTTTGCTTTAGCCGAATCATATCATCATGAGGAAATCTTCCAAAAGAGTTGGCAATTTCAATCATACTAGCAGATAAGAATACGAAGAACAGCAAGTTTGCCGAGAAAAATGTAATTCTTATTGCAGAAAGCATAAGAACTTTGAGTCTAGAACATTCCTTTGTCAAGTACTTTTGTGCTCGTCCGTGCGTCAAGGCAAATAGGAAATTATCCTATTTTGGGAGATTATAATATCCATACTTCTGTACACATATCTTAAACCAGCCAAACAGCGAGACGAAGCGGAAATTTTTTTCGATATCTCATATTGAATCCATCCTCACTTTTGGGAGTTAATATTTGCACAATTGGGAATTTTATCTGTTTTTGCGATGATATCATCAATTCATGTCCTAGCAACGGTAGTCTTAAAACCAGTCCATTGAAAATCAGTCGGATGAAGTTCATTATATGAAAAAAAGTGTAACATAGTTAGCGAGAAGATATTAAGATCTATTCTCTCACGTGGGATAACCACGTTTTATGACTAACATTAACGTCATTTAAGAATCATACGATATTGAGGATTCAATGCGTAAATAAATTGCAGCCATTTAATAAGTTGCTGGTCTAACTAAAAATGATAAGTATCAAAAACTACTCTTAATTAAACTCATTATGCATTCTCAGCTAAAAGGTCTTGGTTGTTTTACAAAAATCTATTATTTTTGTTAACATTCACGAGATATTTTATAGAACAAAATATGGAGACCACCCTAAATCAAAAATAAGAGAGAACTCATTAGGTCGGAGGAAACTCTAAACCTTTATACATGCTAATGATGATTTAAAAAATTCAATTTCAAAAGTCGAAGGCTGGCTTAGAGATCAGATAAGAAGAAGCTGAACTCTTCCAATTTCCGGCTTGGCGGGATTAATGCCCCACCAGAAAAACTGCTCGTAATGACGAGACTGACTCCATAAATATCAACAAAAATATTATACTAGATGTCAAGAATCCTTGTTCCAGCAGGGTAAAATCCAGTTTTTAGATATAACTTATACGTTTTAAACTAGACTCCGTGCTGTAATTATACTTTATATCTTTTGCATGCAAAGGTAATTGGCCATATTCATAATTAATGGTACAGGAAAGACATAAGGGCTTGCAGACTAGACGAGACTAATTCAAAGAAACTAAAATTAAGCGTATGATGTAGTTGAATTAATTCAAAATGCTTTCTAAAAAATCAAAAAGTCCGAAGAATAAACTAATTTAGAGAAAAAACATACGGATTTAACAAAAATATGCTAATGGTTTATCCGTATGGTTAAAAAGAATATCAAATCGAAAAAAAAGATGACAGATAACTTAATGGGATAATTCACATATTTTGGGTCAAAATATTTCAAACTCATATCTTCCGCATCCAACTAAAAGCGGACTCTCACTTCAAGTATGATATCTCTGAAGAGAAACGTGTTTCTTTAGCGTCAATAGCATTACCAATGCAGCAAATATTTCCCTATCTGTATACACATACTCCAAGCAAAGTTTTTACAGGTAAAAATATATCAAAGAAAGGCACATTAGGTAGTTGGAAATAAGGAGATCAATATCTGAAGGTAAATGAAGCCAAGATATTTGAATTTTACTTAGCTGATGTGAGCTGATCCCAGGGATGAGGCACACAAGCAAAACCTGAATTAAAAGGTGCTCAAAGCATGGAACAATATGATAATGGCACTGAATAAGCCTAGTGACAATTTCAAAACTCCACTCCCCTTAACCAAAGAGAGAAACCAAAGACAATACGAACGAGAACTTAAGATAGAATTATAATTTCGCAAGTTTAAGGAGAAAATTCCTCACAGGTTTAAGAATTAATACAAGAATTATGACTTGGATGACCTATTGATACATAGTCGAAATTCACAAGTACTCGATGTTGAAATTGTTTCATTTGTAGATCATCAGTTATCATTGCATTGATCAATTCCGACCAAACTCCAAGCGTTTGAACACAGATACAAACACTTTCATAGATGTGCAATATTGACCGTATTATTTACTGTGCATAATGCATTGCTAGGTAGGTCCGTTATCTAGTAAGAGAGAACAGAGCTGTTTTGTACTTTGGTAAGATTGCTTCGACTACTATTTTTCTAGTTATAGGGGATTTGAATTTACTTCGGTTTTATCAATTAGCAAGTGGTACTAACTTGACTGTCTGTGATTCCTTGTTACTGTCACCCCTCTTCTACAATGCCTTAGCCTCATATTTACATATAACAATAACGCTGATTTGATTTATCGCCCGAGATAATAATGATATTGTAAGGAAAAATAGTCACTTGACAAGAAAATACAATTAACGTATGTCTTCGTACTTAGGAACATACCAAATTAGAAACCTTATTTCATTATTAAAACATCGGAATTGATGCATATTCAAATAATTCGTAATAACAATAACCATCGATATATTAAAAAGATTGTCCATAGATTTTGAGTAGAGAAACTCAATAAGAGCAAGAGATGAAGATATTGTAGAAAGTAGATCTAAAAGTAAAGATAGAGCGAAGTGGTGAATGGATAATCTTTGCTAACTGGCCCATGTAGTATTCCAAAGAACTAATACAAAATCAATTGCAAAGTCATGAGTATAACTAAAAAGCGTGACAAAAAGGTTACGAAAGCATGCAAAAATTGCCAACGTAAGAAAGCCAAATGTGATGGTAGACCAGAATGTTTCAGGTGCAGAGATTTAGGCATTAAATGCGTATACACTGATGGTTTAAGAAATTCAAATATTTCAGAAAGCTTGTATCAAGACAGGAAAAACCTCGAACATGATGTATGGAAAAACGTTAATTTGATAAATGAAGCTGTCAAAAAAATAGAATCCAACAGTTTGGCACAGACAAAAGATGCCAGAGAATCCTTAGCTCTGATAAAAAATACTTTAAATGACTTCAGTGAACGGTCTAGCTGTTCGATTGATAACAAGATGGTGAGTGATTATTCTGAAGGACCATCGATAGAAAACAAATTATTAGAAGTAGAGAAAATAAGCTTGTCAACTTTTGATCCTATGCATCTACACAATGAAATTCGTGTTGTGGATACTTTTTTCGGGCTGTACTCTCAAATATCATTTTTGTCTTTCAATGGCTTTAGTTGGTGGTTCAAACGGCTGCTAAAGTTTTCCGATTGTGTCAAAACAAGAGAGTCTGCATACCTGTTTTTAAAATTTTTTGACCAGGCCACCTATTTTTTCATTGAAAGAAACAAATGCAATATTACTCCCTTTGAATGGTATATTTCGACCAACCCCGACTGCAAATTTACGACTCCATTGGAAATGCTAATAAACCAAGTGAAAACATATAGTCAATCTACGACTATTACCCAAAGTGAGATTGAAAATGCTTCAAATCAACCGGAACAGCTTTTTACCAAAACCGTTAAATTAATATCCGACTGTAGAAAGTCTTTCAAAGACGGCACCATTGAAAGTTATGACAAAGACATATTTTACGACTGTGAAGAAATAAATATGGTGTTAGCACTTAATTACTATCAAAGATCTGTATTCAATAACATGCATGACTTTGAATTTTTGAAGACATTAGATCAGTACATTGATCTAATAAAACATACTCAGGAAACTATGGCTGTTGGTAAAGTCATAGCTTTTGGATTGCGCAAGGCTCTCGATTTGGGGCTATCTCGCTGGGAATACTATGTCGATTTGAAAGAAAGCGAAGCTGAAGAACATCGAAAGATATGGTGGAAATTTTACTGGTGGGATAGTTGGTTTTCTCGTATAACAGGGAAACCATCTTTGGTCAATGATAACCAAATTGATTGTCTTTTCCCAAAGTCTATCATTGAATTAGGAGCTCATCATCAAATGCCAGTTGAAGACTTGATTGAGATATTTGAGTTTGACAAATCAAATGAAGATACAAGCATTTTATTTGCTACCATTATACTCTCCAAGCTTATAAAATACGAATTTGACTCGATATTATATAATGATGAATATTGTTCTATCAAGATATTCTCAAAAAATATCCCCCGTGTTGGAGCCATATACTGTAAGATTTTAAATGAAAAAAGTCGCATTACAACACTTTTTGAAAAACTACATGGAAAATTGAAGGATTTTTTTTCGAAAGTATCGGTGGAAGATGAGAAATTTCAATTTTATGTCAATTTTGCCGTATCTTTCAATGGATGCTTAACAAATTTAAATACTGTGGTCGAGCGGTTCAATAATCTTGATGGTATATTACTGTTAACGGAAGAAAAAACACGGGGAACAAAGCTTAAAAAGAGAATAAAATCCAATGTTCTTAAAATGACGAAGGAAATTTTAGTCAAAATGCTTGAAATTGAGAATTTTTACACCATATGGGAATATTTGTTTCCGTTAACTATTTTGCAACTTAATATGGCGATAGGGCTTTTTGATGATATTGAACAAACTGATTATGATATTACAATCATTATCATTATGTGTAACGTTGTGGACATTATTTTCAATTTTTTTCCGGAAGTTAACGAGGCATCTGGAAAAAGGCCAAAGATTAGATGCAGCGCCATGACGATTGAAAGCGAGCTACACATCATTTATATATTAACAAGAATATCCATTCAGATTTTCAAGGAAAGTTGTACTCTGGCAGGAAAAGATGTTTGGACCGAATTGAATTCTGTCGATGATAAAACCGGGAAGATATGCCGAATATTAATGGATATCGGGAGTAATATTTTTAGACCTCTGCTAATGCACAAACACATCTACGATTATCATCGAATTATAATTGAGAGATACAAAAATAAAATAGGAAGCTTTTTTATTGAAAACATGAGAAACGACTCGCACAAAATTCCACCTGAGCAGCCTACTAATCTGGACAATTCAGGCACGTCAAAGAATGAAGACAATTCTTCGTATGATACACCTCCCAAAGAACCAAGTGCAATACTAAGTACTAATACAGCTGGCGGTCAACATTCAGATCAAGCTTATATTATGGAAGAAAATATCTTCCATGAACTTGAGGATTTTTTGAATTTGAATGTATTTCCCGATATATTTGATGGTATTTGGTAGCTCCCTTCTTATGATTTGAAACATCATCTGTAGATCAAGAAGACAGTCCTAAATCCTAGCGAATTTTGAAAGGTGCAAACTCTATATTATTAATATTGTAATGTACATAAGAACAAAAAGATCCGATAAAAATATGTTCCCTACTAGACGGAATTTTATTACTCCCAAAATGCAGATTAAGCGGCACGAGGATCATTGACAGGTTCTTCGTATGGCTCAGCATTTTTAGCCGATTTTTTGAAGAACGATAGCCAGTTTGAGTCTTTATCTTCCTTCGCAATCCAACTATCATTGTGCTCCCCATCTTCTTCCAGTTGTTCAAGAGCCACAACATCACCCAATCTATGATTTCTCAACATCAACGCACTGAAGATCAATGGGATACAGAAACAAACACCAACGATACACAAAATTCTCTGAACATGACGATAAGCCATGACGACCTTTTCTCTGTCAGGTGTACCCCATGGGTTGGTTATTATCCAAGTAAATGGGGCAGTGTAAGCAATAGACGCACTAGTAGCATTCGTCATCCTCTTGGCAAGCTCCTTTGGTAGAATATTAGTCCAGATTGCACCAGAAACAGCAGCGCCAACAGCAGACCCCACATTATAAGTAGCAAGATACAAAGCTGTAACTATTGCCATTTGGGCATGAGACTTGGTAGCAGCTTGGATACTTGTTTGAACAGTGTATGTGAAAAAACCCGCACCAAAGCCTAGCAAACACAATGAGCCAATAATACCGGAATGAGATGAAGAGTTACCACGGAAGTGAATTAGCAATCCGAAAGAAACCATCCACATTGAGACACCAAACAGAATAAATGGCTTAGTTCTTCTTAGTTTGACCAAGCAAATACCTAAAATAGTACCGGTAATGACGGAAACAAAGGAGTAGAGAGATGTTATTCTAGTTGCCGACTTGACGGATTCGTGAACTGCGACCACCAGAATTGTAAACATGTAGTCACCCTGCATGTACCAGATGAAGTTGATCAGGAACGCAATAACTAGGGCAAAGAAGATACCTCTGTCCTTCACTAGTTTCCATGGAGTCAATGGGTGTCTTGCAAATTTCATTTCCCACAAGAAATACAATGGGGCGGAAACGACCCAGCCTAGCACTTCTGGAACAATGATGTGGGCAGTTTTCCACTTTCTCTTCTCACCACCAGCAAGGGTGAATGGAATCAAAATCATACCAAATGTTGTACAACACAGTAGCAGGCCGACCATGTCCAATCTCCAGAAAAAGACTTCTACAATGTACTCAAACCAAGGCATAGTCTTAAAGAGCTTAAATTCAGTCTTCAACTTATGCTTGGCGTTCTTGTGGGCAAGGTAGCGCATGTGGAACATGCAGCATCCCAAAGGAATGCAGCTCAAAGGCAAAACATAGGCAAATAGCGCGATGCCCTTGGCCCAGTGCTTACCGTAATCAGCGGTGATCGAACCACTAACCCAAGTGTTGATAATGAAAGGTAGAGCAGGCACAAACGATGCGAGCAATCTCCAGTTCAGGTTTGAAAAATCCATGGCTATGATCTCAAGTAACAAAACAATACCGGTGTAACCGAGCTGGTAGAGACAGGACGCAGCGGCAAATTTGGAGACATTGTCTGAGTGCGCCTCAATAATAGTACCCATTGAGTAAAAGATGATCGCGATGATCATCAATGGGATTCTTCCGAAAATGTCCGCCGCTCTGGCAAAACAGATTTGCCCGGCGGCAGCGATGACGGCCTTAATACAGTTAACGGTGGCCAGCAAAGAGTGCTGTGAAAAGGACGACGTTGCCGTTGCCTGGAAGACGTATCTGACGTTTCCGTCCAGCCCGTAGACGTACGCGACCAGAAAGATGGAGAAAAAGAGCATGACACGATAAACAGGGTGCTTATACTGCTCGGCGTACACCTCGATGTTGGTGACACCGGCATCTTTGGTGTGCTCCACGTCGAAGCTCTCCTCGGTGCTCTCGGACGACGCTAGAGTGTTTTGGTTGGCAAGTTTGACCTCCTTTTCGGTGTCTGACATTGTATCCGGGTGGTATTGATGGGCTAACAGGCCGTGTGGTAGGCAAACTTTGATTTCGCGCGGCGGGAGTCTTCAATCTCGCTCTTTTCGGGCTACCAAAAGATGACTTGCTTTCACTATTATGCTTCAGCGACAATTAAACTGGAAAATCATGGAATTCGTAGATGCCGCCCGGTTCAACGGTCGTTTTCCGGCAGATATATATATGTGGAATTTTCCTAACCGACGATGAGCTTGCCTTCTCAAGGCCATCTTCTGAGTTGGCTGAGACCCGCAGAGGTCCGCAGAGGTCCGCAGAGGAGCGAAAAGAAGAGAACTGTAGTGTGAAAACTTGAGGGGAGAGCCCTTTAATTCTTACATCCGAAGCATATACTGCCGTAAGCCAATGCCCGCTCTTCTGAAAGATTTTTTGCTTGTGTATATGGGGGCGCATTGGTAAAATGTTTAAATTAAATCGGGGTGCACTTGTTGATGCTGTCAAGGCGAAAAAAAATTTATTCCGTACGGATTACAGTGCGGACGATGGTCAGAAGAAAAAGTACTTAGAGTTTTCTCAATTATATCATTATTTCGAATGCTTTGTATTTCTTTTTACCTGACTCTCCCCCAGTTTCACAGCTTGGTCCTGGGATGATGTTGTGCGCATATTGTGTGCCACAGAACCCTTGTTAGAGAACCCATCTTGGTGATGAGCCTTCATCAAGTGCAGACAGTAAGGCGCACTTAACCGCGCGCTGGGCCAAGCACCCAGGACAGGAAGCGTGAGTGGCACTGCTTCAGCTACAGGGCAGCGAAGCCGAGCGGGGATCTGCAGTGTTATGCGATGAGGTATGCATAGCCTGCGACGACTGCAAAGACTGTAGCAGCGGTTTTGCAACGCAGAGTTTTGTTGAGCAAATTAGGCCGTTGTAGACCGGATAAAACTATCAGCAGGGTGCTGCCCTGGCTATTCGCTGTGCTACATGTTCAGAGCTGCGTTGAAAGCCAATGAGCTGGTGTTACAGGCCTCTGAGGTGGGTTTTGTCCAAGCTCGAGGTACAATGCTGGCAGTTGTACCTGGATCTTCACTTTGGGTGCGCCATAGCGACGTAAGCGAGTAGCAGTTGAATCATGCTCGGAATTCTTTCCTACATAGCGGACGCTAAACGACGAAAAACAAACAGCTTTCCGTATCCGGACTCGTTCCGCAGCAGAAGCGGGTTTCCGAGCAGCGGAATGATTGTTTTCAAAACAACACCCATTAATTGACGTTGTATTCCCACCGGACCAACAGAACTGTTACTACGCCGAATGACTTAACTGCGTCACACGTTAGTAATACCCTTGTCAAGAATACCTGGGTTTGCAGTTATTGTAGTGTTTGCGCGGTCCGGGCTCAAGCCCTAGCTGCCAATTGTGACATACCCCATGCTGCCATCGCAAGTGAGGAAACTTTCGGTTCGCGTGAGGTTCTGGAATCTTGCACATGTATAGCATACGCTGCAGTGCGCTTCTTTTTTATTGTAAAATAATTTTTCAGTCGCTGACAGGAAAGGCACCTGTTGCAAGCCCCACATGCGAGATCTGAAGATGGTGCTCAGCGGTGCGAAATCTGAAGATGGTGCCCAGCAGTGCGAGGCCTGGCGTCCAAACATGCTATGCGTGGCTTCTAGATAAGACTGTTCTACATCTTGGGCACTCTGGGTCCGAGCCTCGAAGAAGCCTTCCAAATGCATGGTCAGGAAAGCGCGGAGTCAAACCAAGCTTTGGACAATGACAATTCTTTGTCACCTCATTATGCTGTCTAGCGTCTTGTCATCCTGATGTAATGGAATCTCGATGGCCTGAGCAGATATCAAGGGCCTGGTGCTCACTACATAATCACATCGGGTGGAAATAGATAGCCACCACCTTCAAGGCCTACTGCGATCCACCGCGGCAGCGGATCTGATGACCTATCGTGCCGCATACTCGTCTGGCAACCATCATATCACTCAGAGGCAGACTGCATTCCGAAAGGTTCGAAACGGCATTTTCAGACAGGCACAGAGGGTGAGTCGTCGAAAAGACAGTTGGCAGGGCGATTGTTCCATACCCCACAATACACAGTTCCGGTAACAAACAACGGTCGTCTGGCAATTTTTCTCCGTTAGCTACTCCCAACAATACTTTCTGATCATTTTGCAAAATATTCTAGTTTCTAAAGCGGTGGTAATATAGTTGTCAGGTATGAAAATTAACGTACCATCTTCTGTTACGTGGTTATTGAAGATTTTTATAGATCTAGATCTGCCAGGGGAATAGTTGACAAAATTTCGCAAAATTTAGTCTGTTTCTGTGATGTAAATTGCAGCTAATTTTATTCTTGAGAATGTTAGCACTGTGAATTATAGGCAAGCAGTTTCTTAGTCATCGATGCAGTTTCTCTCAGAGGTCATAACTCCTGCAAAAACAACAATAAGATAGCTACATTTAGGCATCTAAATGGACTCAGAAAAGGTGGCCGCCTATTCAGTAGCTTCTTCGATATTACGAGCGCAAGGCCATTGAAGTACAAAGTAAACCTATAGTTCGGTATTCATTTCTTTTATCATATTTAGTGCTTGGCCGAACTAACAGTTCTCCAAGTTTCCAGAAAACTTGAACTACTAAAACCTAATTGCAAATGTCTGCGTAATTGCACTTCCTACAACAAAGAAGCCCTTACAAAACCAAAATTGTGAAGCCGCTCGTTAACGAGTCCAACTAATTAAATAACAGTCTTAATGCTGGCAAAATGACTATGATGTCCATTCAAGAAATTCGCAGAGTGTTCGAGCCCCTGATCGTTTTTGTTTCCTCAGCATCAAGAACACGGTTGCTGGGACTTCGATATTTAAAGTCTTGTTCCTGCAGTTAAACTTGATGGCGTTTTGCGGAATCACTGGGGGTATTGTTAATTATAGGATAATGAAATTTGTGATCATGACCCTTGCCATATTAGTCCTTGTCACTGATTTTTGCATATATTATAGCGGAATATAACACTAGCAGCTTTGGTCGGAATAGATAGAACCCTTGCATTTGCATCAACAATATTCTTTGCAACTTACTCAACTGCTGAGGTTGCTACAATAGGCTCATCTGCTGAGGCTGCTACAATAGGTTCAGCCGTCGTGGTTGCTTCAACATCCTCATCCACCATGGCTTTTTCAACTGGCTTATTCACTGAGGCTGCTACATTTGATTGTTCAGTAGATCTTGTTACAACCACATTATCAGTAGGCTTCAATGTTGCAGATG